>LGRX02029126.1:0-64179 GCA_001247695.2 Cymbomonas tetramitiformis | reverse complement strand
GGTGTAACATACCTCCTGAAAACCACTTAACATTCAGTATGGTATTAAATGCAGTTTTGCTTAAAAATAGTTGCAAAATATTTATACTGCTTTATTTTTACCTATTTTAGGGTTACTGATACCATGTAACACCCTAATCACATTATTAGGTATATGGGCCACTGTAACCTAACATGCCCTAAAATGCCACTATATATTCAATAAACTTCGTGTTTGGCATTAACATATCATGCTGTATTCGACACAGACATGATTATATATCGGGCAACAACCCTAAAACTGTAACAGATGCTTCCTATATGGAGTGCATGCTATTTATGAGGTACAGGCAATTGACAACTGCCTTATATCACACACTTCCTTGAGGGGGGAAGAAGGTGGATATATATATATATGTACCTACCTCATTATTATGTACGAATGTACTACATGTATGTAAACATACAGATATACCATATATAACATATAAATCACACACACTCAGTTAGTCGATTAGCTGAAGGTATTTTTGTGTTGTGTTTTGTTTTTAGATGGTTACAATCGAAGAGGAAGAGCCAGAGATTCCTGATATCGACCCAGATCCTTCGACATGGTTTTTCGACATTCTTGGTTCATATGATGCATACAGCCGGTTTAAAGTCCCGAAATGGATCGCTGGTTATGCCGACACACAAACCGGATATGACCAGATAGGCTACTATGACAACATCAGTCGTATGAAGCCAGATATGAGCCGATTTAGGGATCCAGCTAATGAGCCTAAGGAACCAGAAAACGAGTACACAGAAGATAATCCTCCGATGGTTTTTACAGATCCAGATTCAGATTCAGTCCCGGCACCAGCTCCACCTAGTTTGGTCCCAAAGGTGAAAATGACACCACCTAGGGAATTCAAATCAGGACAGGACGCAGAAGTCTGGTTGGACACGGTGGACAGATATTTCCAGTTCACCTATCCTGGAGTCAAGGACAAGGATTTGATTACAGTGTTTCTGACTCTTATACAGAATAACGACAGACACTATTTTCAGGTCTTGGCACAACAGCCACATGCCACCTATGAGATGGTCAGACAGACATTCCTCGGACAATTTGGTAATCCTCACAAGAGATCGGTAGCCAAGAAACACCTTATGGCACTGACTCAAGGAACCCAAACCTTTGCAGATTATTTGCGCACATTTACATCACTGGCTTCTCTAGCAGCAGTTGATTTGAATGATGTGCTAATAAAGGACAGATTCGTCACCAGTATGGATCCAGATCTCCGCAGACAGTTCCAACTCAGATTCCTGACAGAAGAGCAAAGGAACAATCTGTCGTGGCAAGAAACCACACAGATATTGCTTGATTTGAATTATGTCATTCACTCAAAGCAATCAGAAACCCTACACTATCGGGGTCAGAAGGAGCAGTCATCCGGAGGTCCAGCCAAGAAGGACAAAGACAAAGGACGTGGCCAGAAGCCATATGACAGATCCAACAGAAATCGGAATCAGAATCAGAGTGGCAGCCAGAACTCCAATCAGAATCGGAACAAGGGAAAAGGTGGAAAAGGCAAGGGCAAAGGAAAAGGAAAATCACAGAATCCTCAGTCTTGCAATCGTTGTGGTCGTGTTGGTCACATCGAAAAGGATTGTTATTCCACCAAGACCCCAGATGGAAAAGAGATCAAGGGTAAGCCACCAGCTCAGAGTCCTTTCCAGAACCGGAGACAGCAGCAGCAGAATCAGGGTGCTAAGGATGGGTCCGGCAAACTCATCAATACGATCAACACCTTGGTTAAGGAACTGAAGAGTCAGCACAGCATCAATGCAGCAGTTGCAACTCCAGCTCCAGCTTCAGCTCCAGCTCCTCTCCAGGGAAACTCTCAGGGTACTGCACAGGTACCGGTGTTGAGAGCACCCCGAGGGTAGATCAACCTGAAGATGCCACTGTAGCAAGTGGCCGGGTTGAGAGTATCTCAGAAGAAGTCCTTTCCAGTCTGACATTACAGTTTCAGCAGATGGACACTCCCTCAGAGCACATCGCACAGATGCAGTCTCAAACAGCACAGCTGAAATTACAGAAGAAGCTGTTGTTGTACAAAGGGAAAGTATATGGACATAGTACTCACATTTTGGTAGATCCAGGAGCAACATCGTCTTTCATTGACAGACAGTTCGCTGCTCAGCTTGGTATAGCACCCACAGATTCTTCATCATTTTCAGTGGGATTGGCTGGAGGAAGCCAACTGCCATGCACATCCTACCTTCCCAAGGCTACATTTACGCTGGGTACTGTAAGTATAAGGATGCAGAAGATTTCTACATCATTGACATGAAACCATTCACTGTCATCCTGGGTCAAGATTGGTTGGAGAGGAGAAATCCACACATTGACTTTCAGACCAAAAATCTGACGATCACTAGGAAGCATTCATCAGGCTCCAGTATTCGCACAGTAATATCCAGAGTTGAACAGACTCCAGGCTCAGATGACCTTCCTGAAATGGAATTGGTCAGCGCCACCACCATGAGAAAGCACCTTCGTCGTATTCGATCCTGTGGTTCGGCTGAAGAAGCCGTAGCTTATCTCTTCTTTCTCTCAGAGGTCGACGGTGAACTGGTCTTTACAGCATCAGACACAGACACCACTATGGAAGACCCCGAGGTCACAGCAGCACGTGATCAAATGAGAGAAGACTTTTCAAACATATTCCAGGAGGATCTTCCAGCTGGTCATAGGCCAGAACGGTTTGAAGGTGGTTATCATCGAATCAACATTGAACCTGGGCACAAACCACCATCGCAGCCAGTACGTACCATTCCAGTAGTACCCATGATGGAAGAACTCAAACGACAGATCATCAAATATGTCGACTTGGGTATCCTTCGTCCGTCATCATCTCCATATGGATGTCCTATCATTTTCGCTCCTAAGCCAGGTGGGAAGTGGAGGATGTGCTGTGATTATCGAGCCCTTAATAACATTACAATTAAGGACACGTATCCATTGCCACCTTCTTGAACAGCTAAAAGGCGCACGATGGTTTAGCAGATTTGACTTCAATCAGTTTTTCCATCAGATCCCTATACATCCAGATGACATTCACAAAACAGCTATTCGCACCAGATACGGTTCCTATGAGTGGACAGTCATGCCTTTCGGATTGACCAATGCTCCTGCAACAACTCTACGTGTAGGAAATCGGGCATTCTTCGACTTCATCGATCGGTTCCTTGTCATTTTCATGGACGATACCATCGTATACAGTCCGGATTTTGACAGCCACGTGAGTCATGTCCGACAGTTTCTCCAGCGTTGCAGAGAACACCAGTTCTTCATCAGGCCTTCCAAGGTGGAGTTGTTCGTCAGATCTATAGACTTCATCGGACATCACATCTCTGAAGCAGGCTTGTCCATCATCGAAGACAGAATCCGAGCAGTTATGGCAATTCAGCCTCCAGTGTCTTATGGTCCTACCGTTGGAAAGCAGCCTCTACGCCGTATGGCTAAAGATGGCAAATCATCCCTTCGGTCATTCTTGGGCATGGTCGGTCAATTCAGGAGATTCATACCAAAGTTCTCCAAGATTGCCGAGCCGCTCAATCGTCTCCTTAAAGATAATGCAGAGTTTGTCTGGGAATCTGAGCAGCAGCAGGCATTTGATAATCTCAAAAGTGCCATCTGTAACGCTCCAGTATTGCAGCTCCCAGATCAGAAACTGCCATCTATTATGGAGGTCGATGGATCAGGCACACACGTTGGTCAAGTGATACTCCAAGATCAAGGAAAAGGTATGAAGCCATGTGGCTATCACAGCGTCACTCTATCCGATACACAGAGACGTTGGCCTATTCCTGAGATCGAGTTATTTGCCATTGTGGAGGGCTTCCGATTCTTTCGCCACATCTTGTTGGGAGCTCCTGAGACTATTGTACGCTCAGATCATCAGCCACTGGTTTATTTCCAGACCAAATCCACACTGAGCCCCAAACAGGCACGGTGGTTGGATGAGCTCTCCGAGTACAACTTCCGTATAGAGCATATTGTTGGCGATAAGAATAAGGTCGCAGATGCACTCACTCGTATCTCTGCACTTTTTGAACTCACTGATTGTCTTCGGCACATGGACATCAGCGAGGTCATGCCATCTGCAGATCCTACATTCATTGCTCTTATATCTTCTTCATCAGCTCATCAGCTACACGACATCATTATATCCGAATATGATCGTGATACATTTGCACAGACTATTTTGGCTAAACTGACATCATCCACTTCATCACAGTCAGTCAGCAGCTACAGCTTCGAGCTTATTCAGGGGTTGATCTATCGTAAGACCATATATGCATGGCAGACAGCTGTACATTCCACCAACAGCTAAAGTCCCTACAGATGACGGTGAGATCACACAGCTTCGCCACATTCTCCTTCATGAGTGCCACTCAGCCACTATTTCTGGTCATGTAGGCAAAAATCGCATGCTTCATCTTCTGCGTAGCCGGTATTATTGGCCAGGAATGACAACGGCAGCCATCAAGTACATTCGGGAGTGCCCCGTTTGTCAGCGCCAGAAAACGAGGCGACACAAGCCTTATGGTCAGGCACATATACGATATTCCGTGCCTAAGACAAAATGGCTAGATGTATTTCTTGATTGGATCACTGACCTGCCTAACACCACTAATGGGCACGACAGTATATTTGTGGTGATGTGCCAATTTTCTCATCGATGTCATCTCATTCCCTTCAGCATGACCTGGACAGCTCAGCATACTGCTTCTATCTATATGCAGCATATCTTCAAGCTCCATGGTCTTCCGAGGAACATCATCTCAGATCGAGACCCCAGATTCACCTCTACATTCTGGCAAACACTGTGGAAATCTACTGGTACAAGATTGTCTATGACGTCCTCACACCATCCACAGTCGAATGCAGCCAATGAGAGGAGCCATGCCTTCATCGAGGATATCCTCAGGTACTTTTCAAATTGTTGATTCATGATTCGATTTCACCATCCTCTGGTTTATAAACTGATTAGGTGGTATTTTTTCATCCTCAGGTGTTGTTGCAATGATACTTCAGCCAATTCGTGGGAGGACAAGTTGCCTCTGGTGGAGTTTGCAATTAACAACACAGTTTCTGCATCAACTGGTTATTCACCGTTTTATCTCGACTCGATGGCGCAACCACTTTCGCCTCATGACCTGGTAATCACTATTCCGCCAGAAGCTCCTGTTATAATACAAAGAGCTATTCGAGATCATTTTGACCAGTACTCGGCTGTACATGCCAACGCGGTAGACAACATTTTCCGAGCAGCAGAAATTAGCCAAGCCAGATTCAATAAGACTCACATGCCTCGACAGTTTGCAGTTTGGCAGAAAGTTCTTTTACGGACCGAGTTAATTCAATGGACTGGTTTGACAGAGGCAGGCAGACACTTTAAGCAGCCATATATTGGCCCGTTCACCATTTCCAAAGTGCTTAGCCTTAGCATGGCCGTGCATACGAGTTAGATTTCGGAAACCTCGATATCCGTATTCATCCGGTACAGCCTGTTTCCAGATTAGAGCTGTACAATGACTCGATCCAAGCACCTTTGCAGCCTCTGCCACAGATGATCACCGAAGAAGGGCAACCACTATTTGAGATATCACATATACTCTCGGATAAGTTTACTAGAGGTGTCAAATACTATTTAGTGCGATATGCAGGCTACGGCCCTGAGCATGACACCTGGGTCAAAGCCACAGAGCTGACCAATGCAGCAGACATTATAGCTGCCTATGAAGGCTAAACATTATATTAAGCCTCATGCCCTTACTTCTTGTAATATATACTAATACATGTCGATCATCTATATACCTTGCTCTTAATGTTTTATCATTATGTTGCATAGAAGCAGGAAATTGATCCTTCCTTGCTAAAGGTGTAGTGAGCCTTGTACAAATCATACCCTTGCACAGATACGCACATGCGAGATATCATATCTGTGGATAAATAAAAACTGCTAAATGCTACCTTTGCCAAAGCCGTGGTTTGTCATCGGATTCTTGGCCAGTCATCCGAAGCTACCGGAGATATCGACTGAGGTAGACGGAGTTGTGATCCTAAGTTGTGCTTGACAAACATAACTAAATAAATTTCACATTAGTACGTGGCGAATCCATTCTCACTCATCGCGATAGATGTTCGTCAAAGCGTGCGTACTGGACCATATTAGAGTGAGCAGACCGGGTAAGGATTATAAGTCCAATCCCGTTAAGCAGGGCCACTCTCTTTGCAATAAAACAAGCCCCCGGTGAAATAACTCCGGAAACAAACACGGGCTCCCCGTTGCCGCCTATGATCCTCCAAAGTAGCTTAAGGAGGGGAGGAAGGGTTGGGTGCATTATATCAGGCCGAGAATCGTTCGATTATAAATCATTAAATCGTGGGATCGTCGTTCGCAAAGCGACGACGGCTAGCGCAAATAATCCGTAACGTACACTTCGGATGCTTTGAATCGTCACTCTGACGCACGATACGTGTGGATCAATCCGTAGTAATCCAGCGTCAATCTGTATCACGAAACGCAATTCATTGAACCTTGAAACGTCACTCTGAAATACGATACGAACTTCAAAGGGGGCTACATCCTGAGAACTGTAAGGTGAGGGACTAAAGTGGACTCAGTTCCCCCCAATAACCTAAAAGCACCATGAGGGACGCCTCAAATCGGTGTAAGAAGACTGGTACCAGCAAGAAGCGACAACAACAAAGACATCATAAACATATGCAAAGGTATGCCCGTTGTGAGGTCACAACTCTTTTAAGAAGGGAGATCTGTCAGGGTCATGACCGATGACATATGTGACATACATGTCATACGTGTCATACCTGTCAGACATGTCATACCATACAGGATCATGACCGATGATATATGTGTCATACATGTCATACGTGTCATACCTGTCAGACATGTCATACCATGTCATGTCATGTCATGTCGAGTCGTGTCATATATTATTATGACAGTCGTCAGTACGGTCGACTATGACTGTACATGTCGCCAGATGATAAGTCACATCATCTGTCATTATTCAAGGAAAGACTTGAATGACCCTGTCATCGAGAGTTCGTATGTCGAACTCGAAGATGGCAAAGCAAGATACATCTTGAAGTACAAACAAGAACCATCTTGGCTTTTAGCATGTGCGGAACACGCATGCGCAGTATGAACGAACGATTCGTTACCACAATACTGGTATTGCAAGTTTGAACACTTTGTCAAACTACCCAAGGGTAACATTTTCCCGCGGAGCGGACATGAGTTTTTCAAAACTTTTGGAATTAATAAAAACAAGTCCGACGACCGCCGCCGTGAATATCATACATGTGTCGAGGGTTGCTGCAAGGTCTTTGAGTACTTGCCGCGTACTGAGGGGAGACAACACCTTGTGGATTGCCCAGGTTGTGCACTATGCAGATGTGAAAGCATCAAAGACTCGGGAAAGATTTGTGGAGTAGCGAGATTCAAAAACCGGAGGGGTGGGGACCTCATGCCGGCGGCTTGGGGACTGTACTTTGGTGTTGGCAACGGCCAAGATTCTATGCACGAAGATGGTGAATACAACGGTCTATATGGTGAGTTCGACCGCACCAAGGACCAAGCCTCTCCCTACGAACCGCCACCTCTGTTGCGCACGCCATTTGCTTTAAACCTGGATGCGTGGTGTACGGAGAACCTGGGAGTTTCAATTTACGACAAGAGTGTAGACTTGTATAATCTTGGTATCGATTGGGAAGACTGTTTTAAGCGGGAGGAGTGGTCAGTTGGGTGCATCATCATGCGGCCCTTGTGTTTACCTGTGAAGTATTCGTCCAAAAAGAAATTCAACCGAATGGTTCAACTTGTTGGGGGACCGAAACAGCCCAAGAGCATGGAGCGAGGGTCACTTGCTTTTGCTTGCTCGAGAGGTCGTCCGACTCGCGTTCTTTGGGAATTCGCCAGAGGAAAAAACGAACCGACGAAGCGTGTTATTTCAGATCGATGCGGATGTGCCTGCGCTCACGAAACCGGTTTCCCTTATTGGGCATTCTGGATACAATTTTTGCTTTCGTTGCCGGTGGGTAGGCAACTACTTGGGTAACACTGTCCGCCACGGAGGCTACTGTAAGCCCGCACCTCAAACTACGGACGCTGAAAGGACGGTGACGAAGGATAACAGGTCAAAGCTGGCGAAAAGAAAGAAGGCGCAGCAGGCGAAAAGAAAGGCAAGGGAAGCTGCTAGTGAAAGCGACGGTGACGAGAGCGGTGGAAGCGACAGTGACGAGGGTGACGGTGACGAGGGCGGTTGGCGATACACTTCAGAGCAGCCAGCAATTTATGCCACTAGTGCAACTCTATTTACTGATGCTTCTTTGCGGGCCGAAGCTGAAAACCCCACGTTGGACTCGCACGTGAAGACACTGAACTGCTTCGTGAAGGCTATCCCCTGGTTCGATCTGGTGAGAGGCTGCAATTTTCCGGTGGCGCACACTTTGAATCATGGAGTTGCTGATTGGCTACTATCCCATGGTCCTTGTGGGAGGACCATAATCGATTATGGTCCTCCCACAAGGATCAATGTTGCAAGAATTTAATTGGGCATTGGTTCGGATCTAGAAGGCGCGCCCAATGATTTTTAGTATCAATGAGACATATATTAATTACTTCGATACTTGGTGCGGCCTGGATCCACCCAATATATCCATGGCGTACGCAACCCTAAAAAACCCTAAAAAACCCTAAAAAATATAGAAACAGCTGAAACAGGCAGTGGAGATCCGCAGCCGACGGTGAACAAACGGATCACTAGACTCGTATAGATGGACATAAATGCTGAGTCTAGGTCACTAACTGTACACCGAGAATGACAAACTGGATATGACACCTGACTGTACGAACTAGTCAGGCTGTCATTTCCAGCACACCACCTCATTTGAGGTGCACAGCTTGTGACAGCACACCACCCTAGCTACTAGAGTTTACTGAAAGAAATGTAAGCGGTTAACTCTAGGAGCTAGCTAGGTCTCAAGATGTGGTTGAGTGCTAAAGCATAAATCACATGCTAAGATGTGAGTGAGCTGTGAGCTACGAGATTGAAATAACATGTCTCCGCCGATCAAAATTCTCTTTTCCAGCAAGTGGTTGGCAACGTGATAAGAGGCTGCCGGTCTGCATGATGGATCTTAGCAACAAATACAAGAAAGTCCTGCCGGTCGATATAGCGTTCAGTCCGTGGCATTGAGAAAAGGGAATCCGCCCATGAATAATGTGCCATAAAAAAATAAACGCTGCTCGCAAGTGGCTAGAAACAATAAATAAAAGCTGCCGAAATAAACCGGATCCCACCTACAGCAAAGAATTGGCTAGCGTCCAGAGAAACGTGCCAGTAAAAGAAAATCAGTAATCATCGGAATAATACTCTTCCCCATCGTAGCTGTCAAAATGCTCAGCAAACTCCTCTCGCGCACCACCATACTCCTGAGCATCGTAGGCCCCTGCGTTCCAGGCGGCCCACTCCTCTGCGGTGTAATCTTCATCGAACTCTCCTCCTTCAGCGAAAGCTGCTTCCGGAAAATTATCGTTTTCAAATTCTTCTGTGTCTGGCTCATGAAATGAAACTGTGCCCACAGAAAACTCGCGTATGGGGTGCTCTTCCGGCCCATGCCATACGGTGATGTGACCACCCCGCGGGCCCATGCTATGGACCTCGGCGACCTCCGTGCCAGTCTGGTGGTGTTCCCCGATACCCACAGTGCCTGCCACCTTCCCTTCTCCGACCACCCGGAGCAGGACCAGTGGCTGCTCCCGCACTATATTGTCCCACCGGAGGACACGGAGGCGATTTCCTCCTCGGGGGGGCGTAATCCGGCAAGAATCGGGGGTTCGGCCACATGCGGCCCTATCCAATGCTACGTTGATAGCTTCCTATTGGTTTTGATGTACGAGAAATCGATCTATCATACCAACATGAGCTAATTCGAAGGACATCATAGCCAAATCGAGCAAAACCACTTTTCAGAAAGTACAGACAGAAAACCCATGTATCGGGGTTCGGCCACATGCGGCTCTATCCAATGCTACGTTGATAGCTTCCTATTGGTTTTGATGTACGAGAAATCGATCTATCATACCAACAGGAGCTGATTCGAAGGACACCATAGCCAAATCGAGCAAAACCACTTTTCAGAAAGTACAGACAGAAAACCCATGTATAGTGGTTCGGCCACATGCGGCCCTATCCAATGCTACGTTGATAGCTTCCTATTGGTTTTGATGTACGGAGAAATCGATCTATCACACCAACAGAAGCTTATTCGAAGGACATCACAGCCAAATCGAGCAAAACCACTTTTCAGAAAGTACAGACAGCAAACCCATGTATAGTGGTTCAGCCACATGCGGCCCTATCCAATGCTACGTTGATAGCTTCCTATTGGTTTTGATGTACGGAGAAATCGATCTATCCCATAAAGAGGAGCTAATTCGAAAGATGACATAGCCAAATCGAGCAAAACCACTTTTCAGAAAGTACAGATAGAGAACCCATGTATGGGGCTTTGGCCACATGCATTATACACACACACACACACACATATCAATGTCCATATCTTACTTATGCCCTATATGACAACTCGATTGCCCCCATCATGCGGCGTGCATCAGTCCTAAGGGCTGCCCCGTGCTGCGGGGCAGCCTGTGCCCTATGTGGCAGCTCGATCGCCACCATCATGCGGTGTGCATCAGCCCTAAGGGCTGCCCCGTGCTGTGGGGCAGCCTGTGCCCTATATGGCACTCGATTGCCACCATCATGCGGCGTGCATCAGCCCTAAGGGCTGCCCCGTGCTGTGGGGCAGCTTGTGCCATACTCGTCCCACAAGTATTTTCACATTGCAGTATGCAGGGATACATGGTCGTTTCCTACCTGCAGCATCTCGGTATTGTGCCAATTCTTTATCGTTCACGATTGCAGACAGTAATTCTCCACCGGCTTGGATGATATGCTCCTCATTCCTTTTGGTGACTGATCGAATACGCTGATTGAAGTCATTCCGAATTATCTCTCGGTGCAATCGCAACGTTCGCTCCTTATACTTAAAGGGCTGAACTTGTCTTGCCCTCAAGCTTGTTCTCTTTTGCTTCTCTCGACGTGCTGCCCTCTGTTTACGTTTCTGTGTGCTCCATTTTTTCCGTTGAGTAATCAACTCGGATGGAAACTCTGTTTGTAGCTCTGTGACAGTTTCATGCCATTCATCATCACTGATCGCGGTTGCCATAGACCCGTTATCGTCGTCGGAGTCAGAGTCATCACCATCATTGCTACTCTCATGACAATCACTGGTGATATGAATAGTGGGTGTCGCTTTTGAGGACTCATTACAATCCGCGACTTCCGCAAATTCGGACTCCAAAATTTTATCACAAGGCGATCGTTTCCTCTTATCGGCGCGGGATCTCTGCTTGAGCACTTTGCTTATGTCCTTAGACAAATGCTCCTCATCAGCCACGCTGGGAAAGCTACTTGAGTTTTCTAAAGAGCCACTAATTATAGCATGCACCGCACTGTCGACATCATCTCCAGTTTGTGCTAACGCAAGATGGGCGACGACGGGATGAAAGCCCATCGCTCTTAACTTGTGCGCTCCACTAACACGCCGAGCTACCTCACGATTGCTCCAGTTCACCTGCACACATGGCACACACTAAAAATTACATATGGGGCAGCTTGTGACCTATTCTACACCTCCAATGGCACCACCGGGCAGCGCGCATCGGCCCACATGACTACCCCGTCATATGGGGCAGCCGGTGACCTATTCTACACCTCCAATGGAACCACCGGCACGGCACCGGCATGATAGTGTATTTAATTGCACTCCACACAAGAGCGACACGCACTGCATCGGGATGCGCTGTGCGGAATATGAGATCAAACAAAATCTGTATATGATAACACTGCGACATGCATAGCAGTGTCACTACAGTTCTCACATATAATGATAGTATGCACAACCTGTTTGCATCATTGCAGCATGCGCCACACTAACGCATACAACCGTGATAAACACTGCAACACGCATGCGTGGCCATAACGCACACGGCGGTATTTGTAACACTGCACCACTAATAATATCAACGCCCCTTGATATCTATGGCACTATCGCATCCACCGCGGTGACCTGTGTTTATGAAATATGCGAGCATGACGTTCACGATAGCACATATAAAACTATAGCACACACAGACTTGGCACGCACTACACGGGAACACACTGGCACGCACTGCAGTGTACTCACGATAACGTTGTACCAGTTGGCATTAGCTCCAAGGTCCAAGTCAATTTCGAGAAGGAATCGAGAAGTCACAAAGTGCAAAAGATAACGAGGAGGCTAGGAGTGTTACTTCAATGTGATAGTGTAGGTGTCTAATCTCATGCCTGGGTGTCTCATGATAAGGGGTCCAAAGGCATCAAGCTGAATTACCAAACTGCCGGTGCCAAAATGCAAACACCTATGTATACTATAGAACATGCGTACGGGATGTGCACGCTATAATCTCTCATATGTCTAGGTATGCGGTTTGCGAAGTGACAATGTTATTGGAGCCAGGTTGGGAAGAGAAAACGTTCATGTCAAGCACGCAGCAAGCACCTGATGAGTGGTG
Source organism: Cymbomonas tetramitiformis (assembly GCA_001247695.2). Taxonomy (NCBI): domain Eukaryota; kingdom Viridiplantae; phylum Chlorophyta; class Pyramimonadophyceae; order Pyramimonadales; family Pyramimonadaceae; genus Cymbomonas; species Cymbomonas tetramitiformis. The sequence goes on along the minus strand of LGRX02029126.1, from coordinate 51,497 downwards.
TTCGGCATCAAGGCCTCTGACGTGATTGCACGGCGCGCATAGGCTTGAGGATGCCCTGCACTTGAAGATGGATGGTGTTTGGGAGTGACAAAAGGTTCGGGATGGCAGTCGACAGTTTGCACTGCAACCTCGGATACCCGGCCGTTTTGCGTGGACCTACTAGCTTGAAGTGACAACTCTCCTGCAAGAAAAACGTTCATTTCTTTTAGCAAAGGAAACACGACTTAATCACAAAGAAAGTAGGTCGTGCTTTGGTTTTGATGTTAAAATTGTTTCCAAGTTGGAGCACAGCGCTTACCTTCAGTTACAAGGGAAGCGACAGCGACGCTAGGATTGACATCAGCAACGTTTGGGGACGAGGCATTCGACAAAGTGCCAAGCCAACCCGCCAATCCTCCTTTTGAGTTGAAAAACTCTTTTCCATACACTTGGTGCGGAGTCGAGGGGATGCGAGGAAAAAGAGTCTTCCGTATCGTTTTGCTCCATGCCAACCACTGTGCTCGACTCTTCAAGCCTTGCGCAGCCACGATTTTCTGAGCGTCCTCGTATGATAAATATGCTTGCATGTCTGCGAGAGTGACAACACGTAGTTCTTAGAAGGAAACAAACAACGTAGAAATAAGCATGAATAACGCGCATACTTGCAGCGAGTCAAGATCAGTGATAACGACAGTGCTGAAATATGCAACTATGCCACAATATGCGACTTCAAGGTTTCGTTGGCGCTAGAGCACACGAGAAATAACAGTGTTTGTTGTAGGGAAAATAACATAAGAAACGTTTACCTGTTTCGTTGAAATGCAAGATCTTTGTTGACTCTGGTTGTTCCGGATGCGCCTGCGCATAATAGAGTATAGACACGCCGGTCGGAAAGGTTGTGAGTACACTACATAATGAGCGGACCACCCTCACACAAGGCCAACAAAACATGAAGGAGCAGCTTACCCGAGAGCGCACCCAAGATGCTTTTGGGCGAGGTCTGAAGACTGCACCTCAAAATTTTGATTTCAGCTTTCGCATACGGCCACGGTATCGGTCCCTAGACCCATGGTTCGCAATGGTTTGGCGAACAAAACGCTCCTACGTGCTTAAATTTTTAAACCATCACGCGATAGTCAAAATATCGCGAACAAAAGTCACTGAAATATGGCCAAAACTTGACCAGTTTGTGAGGCCTTTTCAGTGTGTAGAATGCTCCCGCGGAACGATCCTCACTTCTAGAGCGGGTTAACAAAGCTTTTTTACCGGGGCCTAACCACACGGCGCGGAAAAAAACTTTTCTCGAGATCTGCCGGAATGTCCACCCCTGTGCCCCCCCTCATACGAAGACTGCCTCCACGGTCGGGGCACCACCTGCCAGTGGCACCCTCAGTTCCTGTCATATTCCCACTGACCTCGTCGAGCTTCTGTACCACACTGCGGCCCCTGACCTGCTTCTGCCGGGCGGGTACCGCCAGGCCGTGTCTATGCCTGATGGGGCACAATGGGAGGAGGCTATTATCGGTGGGGAGGTGCAGCCCCTGATCGACCAGGGTAAGATGGAGCCTGTCGAGGAGCTTCCGGCGGGTGAGATTGCCACCAACACTATCTTTGTGCTCAACAAACCCTGGAAGCCACGTGATGGTCTACCACCAGTCCAAATTCACGCAAAGCTCGGATGGCGGTGGCAGCCACGTGGCACTGGGGTTACACCCAGTAAGAGACTACATGTACGGTAGCAGACCTGCCCACCTTCCGCCTTCTCTTCGTCCTGTCTATTATCTTTGCTGGTATGGGGGTTATGGCCTATCACTTCGAGTCAGGCCTTTGTTCATGCCCGCCTGGAGGTGCCGATATATGTGAGATTTCCCTCTGGATATATGTATAAGAACAAATGTGGATATGCCAAGCTGCTCTATGCTCTCTACGGGCTACGGACAGCTGGTGCATCCTGGCAGAAGCTAGCAAAGCAATTCATGAAGGCCTTCTTTGCCCATCCGGAAAAAATCACAGCATTGGGTCAACGTTGGTTGTCATCGTGTGTTGATCAACATCGCCCAACGTCGGGTCCCCAATGTTGGACGATGTCGTATTGACGCCTATGTTGGGCCAATGCCGCGTTGCGTGGGACGTTGGTTAGCCGTTGGCGTCGCGCATCGTGGGACGACGCCCCATCGAACCAACGTCGGAGAACACGGGTGATGTTCAACGCTGCACGACGGGGCGTTGGGGCGTCATCGGCGTCGGGATGACGTTGAATCGCCGTCGGTGCATACGGTTTGCCCTACGCAGCTTCCATCATGGGTTTGCATAATGCGTGTTGTGGATGATCCCACTGCATCGACGACCCACCCCACCCGACATGACATCGATGCGCGGTGTGGGGGGGGCACTCCACGGACACGTGTGAGGGCTGAGGGGGTAGCGGGACACCGCCGCGACGGGGGCGGTGCTCGACACCGACAGCGCGGCGGCGGCGGGGGGGGGCGCAACATTTACGCGTGGCGCGGGAGGGCACGACACCGACACGCGGCACAGGGGCATAACACTTGGACATACACTTACGTGTGGAGGCGGGGTGGGGGCGACACCGGCGGAGCACGCCACTTACTGGGGGGTCACGACACCGACACGCCGGGCAAGGGCACCACACCCGACGCGGTCAGCGGATTACTACTCGGGCCAACGGCCAAATTTCTCCTAAAAATGCCTGCCGCGGGCGATCTTTTTAGTGTTTTTTTTGAAGGGGCTTTCGGGGTTCAAGGGGCGCGGCCCAATTACTCGCCCCGGCCCGATTTCTTCTCCTCTTGCGGGTGTTTTTAGCTAGTTCGTGGGCTAGGCATGAAGTTGTTTTCTGTTGGTGACAAAAGCTTCACACGCTCTTCCCCGCAACACACAAAACATTGCAAGCTGGTCACACTGACCAGCTATTATTTTCGCCTTTATATCACGTTATTCAGCGAAATTCGCAATGTAGCTACGATAGAGTACAGTAATTGCTAACTCATGTTAAGTTCAGACATCAAAGGACATGGCCGTTCTGACGAGGCGAGGTTTTATTTGTGAATCAAAAGAGGGAAAAATGGGGGAAATCGACAGTGACAGCGAGTCGGCGACGAAGCGACGCGATCATCGTCGATCCGGTCTTCACGTAGTACATTCCGTATGCGCTGGCTATTAGGGCTCATCGTAGAGAAGCATTCGCACACATGCTCCACGAAGGATTGGGGCTTGAGCATAAAATGTGTTTCATTAGCTCATTTTGAACAACTCGTTGTGAAGATTACATCCTCCTTTTGGGAACTAAATCCGGAAATCCTTCAACTGTTCCATGCCACCACAGAAGAATTGATAGATGGTCAGGAATATGGCTACAAGCATCATCACTTTGCTTTCAGCTCATATCTCGATACCATCCTCGATGACAATTCTACAATAGCACAGAGAAGAAATGTGGGAAAACTTTCCCCACTCAGGATCAAAGCAGGCGGGTTGGTTTGTTCAGAGTCGTGAAACTTTGCACATCAACCTCCAGAATTTTGAGACGCAGAGTTGTGCTTCGTCACCAACAGTGGTCTGGTGTATCCGAACCACCGACGCTATAAAAAGCATCATTTTCTTCAACATCGCAGTGATTACCTAAAGGCTATCTATCCCTTGCTATCTATTGTTATGAATCTGCCCGTGTACCATCTGGTCGCACGTTTGTTGAAAAAAACTTGAAGCATTTTGGGTAAATATGGTTATGCAACTCTCAAGGAAGGAGCGCCTTTTGTCCCATGGGCAGAGAAGGAATCTGGGGAAAACCTATGGAAATACGTAAACTATAAATGTCCTATAATGGAAATATGCAAACTATAAATGTCCTATAGTTCGGCAGCCAGAATATGCCTATACAAGTGCCAACTGTAGAAAAATATCATACCTAATCTAGAAGTCAAGCTAAGTCTTCAGAATCTTGGATTGTCGCACACTCCAAAAAATAAGTTTCTGTTTGCGGTACGTTCACCGACCTCTGTTGAAAATGTAAGTCTTTGTGAAACTGCCAAGTCAAGTAACCTGGTTCGAATCTATGCTTAGGATTCCGTGGCAAATAAGATTTTCTCCATCACTGGTAGGACGTACAATTCCATCCCTTGACGTTGTGCGGGCCTTGCATAAGGATTAGTTGACTGTTGCACTACTTGTATCGCACCAGATTCACCAAAGTTAAAGCAAACATATTCTCCGCTAACATTTTCGAGTTTCATCTTGGCAATGGTTAAACCAATTCAGACGCAGAACAGTGTCAGCAGCCACGAACACATCGTCGCCTTAATAATTGCAAGGTACAAGAATTGCGGGTTCACTATCGGTCGGTCCGGGACAACCTGGATGGCGTTTATGTATCTCGTCAGTGGCAGACGGCTTGCAGAAGGGGAAAAATATCATAATCTTATAACTTGAAAGGCAAATAGTTTACACCCACATTGACGTGAACAAAAAAACTCGCAAGCATACTATTTTGCCTTCTCTTCTTCCGCACTCACGCCCTCCTCTTCAACTTCTGAGGGATCAAGTCCCGGTGTCCACTCTTCAAGAGACCGCACGACATCTATCTGTTGCTGATTTGCCAAACTCTGTGCATTCTTTTCTTCCCTCTCATGCAGTTCTCTCGCGGATGGTTCTGAAAGCGGTGGTAAAGATTTCTCGAACCGTTGGAACTGTGGGTTAATGGACTCCCTCCAAAAAAATTGTTGCGAGTTATCTACACACGCGTACGTTTTATCTCCAGGGAGCGCTCTGCCGATCCCGTTTCTTGTGTCATCCACTGGAACTTTTATTCCGATGGCGTGCCCTAACGAAAGTTCACTCTCGTCTCTTCGAATTGCTGTGTGCTCAGCTGTCGGTCTAGCTTTACGTGGAAGAGGTGCAGGACATGCTATCATTTTGCTATTGCGTCTGTTCCCAACTCTCTTCCCAACTTTGTGTATCAACTCTCAGGATATGTATCTTGTATGCACAGGCACTACAGATACACGCTTGCACTCGTCCGCTTTCGGTTTCGGGTTTGGAGAAGTGACATCTCTTTATTGTAGCGTGTCTCAGGTGGTCTGTCTCACGTCAGGTCGCACACGAGAGAGAGAAGTTATGTGACACACCTACCCTACGGACCCCCCTAGCTACCCTAGCTACCCAATAATCACACCTGTAAAGCGGCAAGATGCATGTCACGGATAGGGTATCGGAGAGCACTAATAATTACGGATTATTAGTGCAATAGTAATGCGGGCACAAGGGACCCGCAAAGCAATATCGGAATGAAATGAACATAAATAATGCCAGTGCGGTGGGCGGGCGGGATGATACCCTTCCCGAAAACAGATCAAGTGTCGGAGAACTCTACGGTAATCACTCACCAATAAGAAATAATAGCAATAAGAAACCAGCCGCCGTTTGGGGGTCACAACTTGACGAAATTTGCTGGCTAGCTTTAATTTCTTAAGAAATTTGCCAAAATAAGAAATCAAGGGGCTGGTTGGCTTGAATCATAGTGAAAAATGGTTAAGAAATTTTGGCTGGATTATTTGGTGGGTTTACTTGATTTAACAAGGATTTTGATGCTTATACACAATTTATCTCAATAAAAGTATCATACAGACTGTTGAAGTTTTTCGAACGGAGGTGCAAACGTTGGCTGGTCGGCGAAAAGTGACTTATCAACTATCACGTGTCTGCTCACGGCTTTCAGGATCCATACTGAAATTTTTGTCAGATATATAGTCGGGTGTATATATCGGATAACGGAGAAATAAACCCTGAGTTAAGGGTTTCGATATCAGAACGGTAAAAGTCTCAGATTGATAAAAGAGATACACATAAATACTAACGGGTGTTTCCCGTCTACTGGTGGCGGTCACCCAGCCTACTATAGGAAGTGACAGGTGACCGTCTTTACTGTCGGTGTGTCACATCCAACACACCACCTAGGGTGGTGACCGGAGCTAGTAGTGAACGAAGCAAACAAACTCCCTACTCAACTTCAGGAGGAAACTGTAGCACAACTGGGGGCCTGTACTCTTGGTCAGGGCGGTCCCAGGTCACAGCAAGATTGTCAGATACTGTTGTTACTTTGCTAAAACCCTAAACACAGCTCAAACTTAGAGAGCCCTTCTGCACATCTAGGAGGCTACACTACAGCTAACTCCCAGGCAGGCACGGCGTGACTAATTCTAGCCACTAGTGGTCTTCGGAGCTGCCTGCCCGGCTCGGAGCAGCGTGACTGTGAAGCAGTTGCCGGTCCCCGGGGCCGGTGATGAATCATTCGTAGAAGGAATTGACGGATTCTCGATCACGGGAGGCTGCACCGTACCAGGGTGCTGCCAAGTGCCGCCCGACGGTGGAGCCTCGTCATCTGAAGATGAAGCCGGCGACAGCGGAGGGCCGTCCACAAACAACTCGGCAGGCGGCGGCGGACCGGGATGCCACGGCATCGGAGCCATGTAGAGTCCCTGCCGTCTCTGCTCCCGCCGTTGGCGACGAGGCGGAATGGCACATGGCACGTCTGGGATCATGTCAGCTGGCGAAGCCTCCGCAGCCGGGACTGCCGAGCCAGCGGACGTAGCACCACCGACCGGTGGACCCGTGCATGTGCGCGCACCGGCACCACCGACACCGGCAACGGCGTGCGGCGCGGCGGTGGCACAAATCATAAAGAGCGCGCACACCAAGGAGTACTGGAATATCCCGGTTCAAGATATCAGACAGTCAGTGAACCAATATAGATAAACTCTCCTAAGAAATAAACCCTAAGCTAGATATACCCGGAACGGTCACGGAGTCGGAACGGTCTCGAGTCTAGCTACCTGTGACACTCGGTGTGTCACAGCACAGGCTTACGGATCAGTCACGGTCCAGTGTTGGCTACCTAGGAATCTGTCATAGGGGCCTGCACCGGGACTCCCGGTCAGGGCTGCCTATACAGATTTCAGCACACCACCCCAGCACTGTGGGTGGTGACTGACAGGTAAGTCAGAAAAGTCAAGATAAGTTAGGGTAGGAGCTAGGGTGACAAACCTAACTGCTAATTCAACTGTGCCATTCTGATACACAAATTGAAACCCTCTAGCCGGCACAAGTGCAGAAATATACAGGTACTCAGGTCCTGCTAAACTACTGAAAAGCACTGTGGCAGCAAACCAGATTGAAGATTGTAGATGTCAAAGTAAAGCATAAACCAAATTGAAGACCATGTTGAGGTCAAAGCACATCTCAGTACACCACCAGAAAGTGGTGCACTGCCAGAGCCAGAAGTAAAGCTACTCGGGGTCAAAGTCCAGAGGAGCACCGTCACCACAATGTCCACGGTAGTAGCTTGCAGCACTGCTCTCCAGTGGGTCAGGCGGCCGGTGAACCACCGTCGCAGCACCCAGGGAGTGCAGTACTGCATCCAGAGTGACGGGGTCCAGCTCGGATATACCGGGGTAGATGCACAAGTCTCCCCTGCACAGCACAGGCTGCGGTGCAGCCCGACCCGATACCTGTACAGAGTCGATGTCATTGGCCGCCGTGTAGGCGGCAGCTCCCACTCCCATGATCGAGATCAAAAGAAAGAGAGAGACAAAGTAATGAAATCCCCACGGGCCCGCGTGTGCGGGGAAGCCCCATGGCGGCTTGCCACAACCGTAGGTGCGGGATGCACCACCAGACTGAGGCACGTGGGTCGCGGACTCCGACGCATGATTTGCCGAAATGGCCGGAGTCCGCGGCTTCACGATGAAGCTGCCGTCGGCGAGGTCCTCGTAGTCGTCCGTGTCGTAACCCGTGAGGTCAACCTGCCCGATGGCGGCGTGGTTCACGGTCTGAACGAACCCAGCGAACTCACCGTCCGCGCCCGCTGTGGTGGTTACCCGCGCCGATTGCAGTGGCGCGGGTTTCACATCCTTTCCCTGCGAGACAGGCATAGCAGGGGCCGGCACGGCGGATGCCGATGCCGCCGCACCACCTGCCGGAACCTGCTCCTCCGGCGTGGTCCCCGCCGCGGCGGGTCCGCACACCAGAGCCGAAGCCTGCTGCTCGATGCCGTCAGGAGGCGGGAAAGATGCGTGTGTGAAGTGCACCTGGTGATTGGCCGCGGAGTGAACCTCCGCGGCAAGATCGTCGAGCCGTCGAAGAATGTCGTCTCCTACGGGCTCGTCGGAAGCTGACTGCTGCTCCACCGCGAAGCCGTAGGCGGACACGTCGATGCCGCCCACCGCTCCCGCACAAAGCACCGCAGGCGGCCCGTACGCGGCAGCCGCACGAGCAAAGGACTCCGCGCCATCGTCCGCTGCCTGCTGAAAGAGCGCACACATGGCAAGTGCATGCACGCCCTCCGCGTCCTCCTCGTCGATAGGAATGCAGAATGCCGCGGCAGAGGTGGGCGGGTGTTGGCGCCCGCCCAACGGGCAGTCGCGGTAGAAGTGATAGCTCTCACCTTTGCCCGCCTTTCTTGCACCTGCCACAGAACGGCTTTGCCCGCTGGTCGTCCCGGTCGAATCCCACGGGCGGCACCTTGTGCTGCCCCATACGGTAGCCCCTCGGCTGCTGCGCACGCTGCTGCTGCTGTTGCCGCTGCTTGTCCCGCTGTTGCCGCACTACCGGAGCGCCCTCCCCGTGCTGCCGCTGTACCAGCTCCTTCAGCTCCGTGATCTTCACGAGGAGGGCGTCGTACTCGCTGCTGGAGAGGTGCGCGGAGATGCCGTCCGCTCCAGAAGCCGCCTTCCCCGTGTCAGTCTGAGCCCAAGCCTGGTAGATCTCTACCACCATGGAGCGGAGTGAGGCCAACGGTACATGGGCCAAGTCAGCAGCCATGGGGTAGCGCACCTTAACCGCAGCGTAGAACGCCGGGTCAAGCCTGGTGTACAGGCTCAGCTTACGCGTAGCCTCCGTAGGTGTCCAGTCGGAGGCCCTGTTGTCCCGCACCAAACGTTGCTCCCGCGCCAAGATCGGCTGCGGGTCCACGTTCGCGGGGTAACGCAAGGCCGCATGCTCCTCCTGCTGCGACTCCCGCAGCGCCACCGGTACGCAGCCCTTGATGATGTCGACCAAAGCTCGCCGGCCATCTCGGTCAGAGGAAGCATCCGTACCCGTGAGCCAGACATACGCGTTGCTGTGCTTCTCCACCACGAGAGCCAGCACGTCGTACAGAAGGCCATTCACCCGGCTCACAACCGGGGTAAGGGGGTCGTCGAGATCAAAGGACTTCAGCTCCAGCCCAGCCGACTCGAACTCCGTACGTAGCTGCACCACCAGGTCGGACAGAAGGCCAGCGTCGTCCGTACCGCGGAAATGATGTTTCTTGTCACTAAGAACGTCCTCGCGGATGCTCTTGGCCCAGGCACGATGCAGACGTGCCTTGTAGATCTCGTCGGTCAACTTCGCCTGTTCCTGCAAGTAACGCCTAACAGCCACGTCGGCGTCCTCGTTCGAAGCAGGGTTGGGGGTCGGAATAGTCGGTGTCCGCACCGTCGGGCTGTTCCGAACCCCGTCGATAAGCCTCAGCGAGGCATCAACGTCGCTGTCCCTCGTGAGGGACTTCTTTGCTCTGGTGGTAACACCCATAACTCTGAAAGCCTGATGGGAGGTGGTACGCCGGGGCGCGTTCGGGTAAAAATGTTGGGAAGATGCGACGTCACAGTCACGGAAGGAGCGGTAGAGCCATGCGAGCGAGGGGCACTGGAAGACGTCGTCGAGGTCGAAGGTGCTCGAGCCACCAGCCCAAAAATCGGCAGCAAGCGGGATCAGGGCAAGCGTAATACCGTAAATGAACATTGCGTCGACTAGGCCCGGTCCAGGTCGAACCCCCATAGCTGCGGCTCAAAGACGCTCACCGCAAACAGCTCATCTCAAAATTCCCGTGAGTCCCCAAACGCGCCGTCGCGCACCACCTCTCCAAGCGGCTGCTTTAGCCAATCATGGCCAAACTAGTTGTGGAATATAGCGTGGAATGGGTCCACGACCTACTGGAATATCCCGGTTCAAGATATCAGACAGTCAGTGAACCAATATAGATAAACTCTCCTAAGAAATAAACCCTAAGCTAGATATACCCGGAACGGTCACGGAGTCGGAACGGTCTCGAGTCTAGCTACCTGTGACACTCGGTGTGTCACAGCACAGGCTTACGGATCAGTCACGGTCCAGTGTTGGCTACCTAGGAATCTGTCATAGGGGCCTGCACCGGGACTCCCGGTCAGGGCTGCCTATACAGATTTCAGCAAGGAGGAAGTGAGGAGAGACCTCGCGAACCTCGGGATGCCGTTCCCGCAGCCGTACCGCGGCCGCGGCGGTGCCACCGAGGCACCCTTGTCGTCATCGCCGCACGCGGCGTAAGCCGCGGGCTTGTAGTCGATCACGCGCTCCGGCGTCTCAACCGCGGAGAGCAAGTTCATGCTCGCGGCCGGCTCGTCGGGCGCCCCCAACGCAATTCCCGTACTCTCAATGAAATCGGCAAACGTGCGGGTGACGGGAGGGCAGAAGGGGTTCGGCGGACCGGTCCATTCCTCTTCGGACTCAACCGACGCGGGCGGGGAGTGCGCGGCCGGCTCCGACACCACCGGCAAGTCGGCAGTGAAGGTGTTGACGTTGAACGTGGAAGCTCCAGCCGCGTGTGCCATCTCAGAGAATTCGGCGACAGCGGACACGAGGACCTCACCGTCCTCCTCGCAGAACGAGCACGCCGAAAGATCGGTGAAGACCTCCGGCTTCCCGCCCGCAAGCATGCAGAGGGCGTCGAATTCCACGGGGTCGCCGTGGTCGATGGCGTGCTGGAACTTCGCGGCCAGCACGGAGTTCTCGGCCTCCTCGGCGAAGGCGAACGCCGAGAGCCCGGCCCTGCCCCCGTTCGGGCAGTCCCGGTGCCAATGCCTCGCTTTCCCCTTAGCACACACCTGATTTTGGCAGTACGGGATTGTCGCACCGCTCTCGCGGTGGAAGGCCACCTTCCGTGAGACGGACTGAGACCAATTCCCCCCTTTGGGGAGGGGCGAGGCTGCGAAACGGGTCTTGACCCGGCGGTCCGGTTTGTCCGCGCGAGGGGTAAACCCCCGCGGAGACGGTTCGGACTCGGCGGCGACGAGGAAGGTGGCCAATTGTCTCTTCAAGTCGAGTACCATTGTCCGTAAGTCCTCGATCTCACCCGCCGCACCCGACCCATCAACGCCCTTCTCCATGAAGTGCGTGCCGTGGGAGTACCGGTGTGCGGATGCGGTGGCGGTGCCCGCCCGCACGTGCTCGCCGTAGCACTCCCGCACCCACTGCTGAATGGTGAGTAGGTCGTGGGCGGCTCGCTGGTCGTGAAGGAGCAAACGGGACACCACCGGTTGGTAGAAGGTGGCGTCGAGGGCTTTGATGAAAAGGGACTTCACGTCCTCGTCCTGGAGCGTCGATCTCGTCCTCGCTGCCTTGAGCGCGGCGTTGAAGTCCTCAATGGGTCCATGAGGGTCCACGCCCGCAGCGATGCGGACGGCAAACATGTCCGCTTGCCCCTGGAAGGGGTCCCCAACCGGGATCATCCGACGGGCGAACTCGAGCAGGACACGCTTACCGTCTGCTGGGAAGCTGGCGTGGGAGGAGTCCAACCAGTCCGCTGCGGGCGACGAGGGGTCGATCAGCAGCTCGATCGTGGAGAACAACAAATTGTTGGCCTCCACGCGGACGGCCAAAGTAGCGTCGTCCAGCGTGAAGAGCGGGCGGAGGAAACTGGTGTCCTCAGTGACGAATGCCGCCTGCAGGGCAGAGACCATCCTCGTGAAGATGGCCGCCGCGTGGGGCTCCGCACCGGAAAATCTACTCTCCTTGCCGTCGAACAACTTGCGTTGGACGTGCTTCGCCACCTTCATGTCGAAGTGCTCCCGCTGTAGCGTGCGTACCGATGCCAAAAATGCGGCCCCCGCCGAATTAGCGGCCGGCTGTGCCGCTGGCGGGGTCGCAGGCGTGTTGGCATGCCTGGCAGCAACGGAGTCAAAAATTGTGCTTAATGTGCGGCGGCGATGCGCCATGCTAGCCGTCGATCTAGTAGAAGCAACCATGATGAAGAAGACTACAGGGGTAGAGTGAGGCAATAAGACGTGGAAAAAAAATGCGGTAGTCTTGGGCGGCCAAGAAATGTGGTGGGTCGTCGATACGGCTGCCGTGAGAGAGCAGAAATTCTGAGAAGTCGTGTGGTAGATGGCGGCCGATACGAAACGGTGTGGTGACCAACCAGGATGCGTAAACCAACCCAACGTTAAATCCCGTAGAAAAGATGTCCTCAAAGGCCTACAGCTAGCCGTAAATCAACCCACAAAACTTAGGCCATACCCGCGACTGCCGGCACTTCCACGCGCGGAGCGCCTCACTCCATCCCAAGCGTCCGGCCTTAGCCAATCATCCTCGCGGTGTCGCAGTGGCTAAATAAAGCGCAAGTGGGGCCAAACCTGTCAGATATATAGTCGGGTGTATATATCGGATAACGGAGAATAAACCCTGTGTTAAGGGTTTCGATCTCAGAACGGTAAAAGTCGCAGATTGATAAAAGAGATACACATAAATACTAACGGGTGTTTCCCGTCTACTGGTGACGGTCACCCAGCCTACTATAGGAAGTGACAGGTGACAGTCTTTACTGTCGGTGTGTCACATCCAGCAAATACTGCCATGGTCTCTGCCTCCGTCTTACCCGCCGCTTGAGCCACCATCCTGATGACCTCACGCCTGCAGGCGTGGTAATCTATGTGCCTGCCATTCAGAGGCACCTGAGGGTCCTTGACTGCCTTCCTGCCGTCCCAGCCCGGGAACAGGTTCACTGACCTGAACAGCTGCCCCGCCTCGATAAGCCGCTCGGAGAGATCCACTGGGCAGAAATTACCGGAATATCCTAGTTCACTAGATATCAGAGGGTCCCGAACTGTATGGATAAACTCTCATAAGATAAATAAACCCTAAGCTAGAAATACCCGGAACGGTCTCGCAACGGTCTCGGAAACTAGCCTACCTGTGACACAACGTGTGTCACAGCACGAACCTATAGATCAGTCAGCAGTCCAGTGTTGGTCCTAGGGGTCTGTCATAGGGGCCTGCCTGTCAGGGCTGCCTATACAGATTCCAGCACACCACCCCAACACTGTGGGTGGTGACTGGCTAGGAGAGTCAGAATAGTAAATCTCTAGGGCAGAAGCCAGGTTGACAAGTCCTAACTGCTAATCCAACAACGCAATTCTGATACACAAATTGGAATCCCTCTAGCTAGCACAAGAGAAAACCGATACAGGCAATGTAAGTCCTGTTAAAGCACCGAAAGCTCTGCGCCAACAAGTCAGATTGAAGAATTCAAAGGTGTCAAAGTAAAACCATACAGCAAATCGAAGACCATGTTGAGGTCAAAGTACATTTCAGCACACCACCATAAAAGTGGTGTACTGCCAGAACCAGGACCAGAGCTAGCCGACAACAGACTCGTCATCGTCAACGTCGGACGGAGGAGGGCTGTAGTCGGGAGACGGTGGAGGTCCGGGCAGCTGGGGTATACCAGGCAGATGGTGAGGGCCGGGATGGAAGAACCAACCCCCAACCCCCCTGCTTCCACCATTCCCGATCGTAGCGGTCAGGCGGCACAGCAAAGGGACCACAACCACCGAGAGCCGTAAGCACCGCGTCAAGAGAGTCAGGGCTTAGATGCGAGAAAGACAGATCCGGACTAGTCAGAGCCCATAATAACTAAGCCTAAACCCGAAGTCCAGCATTAGATCTTCAATGCCTCGGTAGACACACAGGTCCCCCCTGCACAGAACCGGGCTGCGGCGCAGCCTGACCCGATACGCGATACCTGCACAGGCTCGTCGTCATTGGCCGCCGTGAAGGCGGCCGAACCCCCACTCCCATGACAGAAATCAAGAGAATGAAGGAAAGTAGAAACGGCATCCCCCATAAGCCCGCGTGGGCGGGGAAGCCCCACGGAGGCTTTCCACAGCCGTGGCTGCGGGGAGCACCGTCATGCCAATCTCCCAGAGGGCCAGAGCACCACCATAGTGAGGTGCCATCGGGCTGCGGGCGTTGACGAATGATTTGCCGAAATTGTCGAAGCGTCCGCGGCTTTACGACGAGAAAAAGGTAGACATTTATCGTCTAAATTCTGGCTTTTGACGAGAAAGACCAGAGTTCAGACGAGCTCCACAATCCGCATCAAGTAACGCAGCCCTCGAATCGAATCGCGGGTAGCCGCGCGAAGCGCGGCTCGTCTAAACTCTGGGGACGAGAGTAACGCTACTCCAGTACTATAGTTACTCCCCTTCGCTTGGTCGTCTCACGTCAGAGGAGGAGAGGTGACATGACACGCCTCACGCTATCGCCGCGCGCCGCGCAGTACGTTCTAGGAACCGGTTATTACGGTATCGGTATCATACGGGTATCTCGCGTGCGATAGAGCTGCACACTTAAACTGGTCTGTTCATATTTAACAGGGGTAATTTCCCGAATCCGACAGTCCATATCAAAAAGTCGACAACCTCGACATCTTAGAGATCAAAATACGATACATTCCTTCGTCGCTCCCCAGAAATCTCTTCGGACCTTCCGATGTTCACGATCTGAAAATATTGGACGGCTCAACTTTAGTTGGGCACCCCTAGCATGCGATGAGACCCCGCGAGCCAATACCGCGAGCCAATACGCGAGGTACAAATAGGTTGGGAGTTCAGTTGGGAGCCCTATAAAGCTAACGACCCATAGAGGTACTGTAGATGTACATACAGTGTTGCTGGAATCTGATGGGTGGTACCGGTAAGATCTGATGGGTGGTACCGGTATGACGGCTGCCAGTGGGTAAGGGGGCATTTAACCGATATATATGCTTCTTAAGTATGGAATTTGATCCGATGGCTGCCGGTAGCTAAGGGGTATCGCTACCGGTAGCTACCGGTGCCACGTAGGATTTCTACAGCACTGTAGATGTACCTACATCCATACTGTACCTTTATCTGAACCCTCCATATTTTTAGGGTGTATTATGCCCCGTTGGATCATTGCCGCCACCTTTGACCCCTAATTCGAAAGGGCAACACCCCTTGCACCAACTGGGTGTCTGGTCAAGGTTGCAAGGGTTCCCAAGTCCTCCGTGCCATGCTGCCATCCTGTGACTCTGACCTCTGCTCTTATATATGTTTTAGGACCGAAGCAAATTACCTTACCTTACCTTACTTAAACAAGCAAACCGCGAATAGCAGAGCGGGATGATGACACTGTGACGACACTGTGTCAGCGTCATCCTCATCTGTCAGTCATGAACTCGTGATCGAACTGATTTTTTTATATAAAACTGAGTTTTCTCAGTTTTTGAGTTTACAGTTTACAGTTTTTAAAAATCAGTGTTTGACCTTTCGCTTTGAGTTTGTAGTCACTGCACTGTTTGTATCAGATTCTTTGTATAAATACAAAATATAAACGAATGATGAGATGATCGAACGATCAGATTCAGATGGCCTACAGGTGAACACTGAACAGGCCTAGCGGAGATCTCAAAATTGAGATCGACCAAGCCTAAGTAGATATATATACAGTATAAAAGGATAAACAACCGACCGCATGACGAGTTAACAGTTTTTCAGCGAGTTCCAGTTCACAGTGAACAAAATCTCAATTCGATCGCATATGAGACCAGAAAGAGGCACAAACCGACCTGGATAGTGGATACACCATTTAAAAGGCAGCTATGTTGGATAAACAGGAGGATGGCACTGTCGGAGAGACCGAGACAGTTGATGTTGTCAAGCATCTGAAGGACCAACTGCAGCAGACCAAAGATTTCTTTACTCCTAAGGGCCTTACCTCTTGGTTCACAGACACGTTCAGGTTGTATCCAGGGTACTCCTTCTGGCGGGCTGGTGATGGTGAGGCCTTTATGTCACTATGGTCTGACAATCTGGCAACGCAACTCTCACTCATCGCAGCTATCAAAGGCCTTCCCGAGTTTCCAGAAGACGTAATTTACGAAAAAATATTTCCAGGTGAGACGCTTTCGCCTCTAGGGTGCTCGCAGATATTTGGTCAACACTACTCTTTACGCTCTATGGGTCCACAGATCATTCTCGATTCCTGTTAAATGACGCATGTCGTTGAAATCCTCTGGAACTGCGATCTGCTGGATATCTTCGATGGATTTGTGATGAAAACTCCAGTCCGAACCAAATGTGAGATTATCAACGAGCTATAACGCTACATTTCTCCCCGAATGGGCCCCGGACTGAATACGCAGGTGTTGGGATATCGCTCTTGTTTGGGAATGTATACTATGCACTCATGGCTGGAAAGGTAAATTCACGCCACGCTGCTTTCTTTGAACATACCTCAACCCTTCAGCTTTACCTGTTGTATTATTCGCAACTTCGGTTTCTTTATCGTTGGCGTGTCTCGTTTCAGCTTTGGGGCAAAGAGGGAAGAGAAGACATTTGCGCGCAGCCTTATGGAATAAACACTCCTGGTGCGATTCACGAAACGATCTCCTTTATCGACAATGAGCTGACTTGATTTTCTCTTGTTTCACAACGTAAATCTTCGCTTTGAATCTTCACAGGCGCCTTCGCCAAAGTTTACAGCATCTTCTACCCGGTATACCAGAACAGCTACTATAATGGTATGAGCCCTGAAGATTCTGCCGATATGGCTTGGAAGGTATCCTGCAGCTGCAACTTCGTCGGCGGGCTCTTCGAAATTGCAGGTATAACGCTGAACTCGGACAATTCACTCTAAACTTTTATTTCGGATATCAGGAACTTGTTTACTCATTTTCTGCCAACAGTTGGAGTTCTTGCAAGTACGCGAGTTTTCTCCGACCGAGCGAGGAAGAGCTGCCAACTTCCCTTGCAGGGAGCTTCATCGGACCCGTCGTGCAGGCCACTATCCCCAAGCACATTCTTCTTTCGGCGTTGGCCGGCGTGGCGCTCGCCTGGTTGTTCCTCAGCCCTATGGTCAGCATGATGGCACATCCAGTTGAAGCACTTTTCCCTCTTCTCATTGTGTGGATGGGCTACATCGGCGAGTTCCGATTTGGCAGTTTCCCGATTGCCATCCTTGCTATCTTGGTCGGCAGTTCACTTGGCTGGGCCACTGGCCTGAAGACGAAGGAGGTGAAGGACTAAACCCTCTCCTTGTGTCTATCCTGTAGTCGTGCGTGTGTTATCCTTCACAGCGCGCTGCCCTACGGGTTTTGCGACACGTGCGCCCTTTGGTATGGTCCTACTCTTTGCGTTGCGGGTACACTTTGCAGCGTTAGCTTCCTTTACGATGCTTGTACACTAAACGCTCGCGCTCGAAGCCATCCTCGCGCCGGAGATCCATATGACGGCATGATGTCACATATCCCGGCAGTTATCTCTTCCCGCACTGCAGATTCAGTTCGCACGTTGGCCCTGACTCTGTGCAAATGGTACTCACAGGACTTGGACAACGGAATTGATGCCATGGGAGTTTTCGCTGGCGAGGGCGGTGCAAGCTTTCACAAGTTCGATGAGGTATGCCAGCGCAATCATGTCCTCTTGCCTACTGCAAGAAGAATGATTCACCGTTGTTTTGCTATTCTCGAACCTTCTTATCTTCCTTCGCATCCTGCTTGCTGTTCGGACACTAATTTTGGTCCTTTCCATCCCTGGCGGTGTTCACCATCGTGTGCTGGTCTTCACTTGTGCCATCTCTAGTCGATATCAGTATGTTGTGAGTGTATGCATCCATTGAGCCGTCAACCCCAAGGGTGGTTGAATTCAAACAGGTATCAGACTACGTTGGCCTTCTTCTTCCAATTGCCATGACCAACTTCGTGGGAACGATGCAATGTGTGTAATCTCCCACTCCTCGGCCGTTTTACAAGTTCCTTCCTCGCGGGCGCCTTACCTGTAAGAGGGGTTGAAGTGTGGTTGGCGCTTGACTCGTGTAGAGTGCCCCCACCGAGGATGTCAGAGGGGGTGATGTGCGGCCACGGCTTCAGGTGTACAGAGCGCATCCATGGTGGGCGACACCTACAACACCATGGAGAGCATGATAGTTGATGGTCTGGGTACATTGATCGGAGCGTTCTTCGGATCTATTTTTGGCACGACTGTGTACATTGGTCACCCAGGTCTGTCCATCCGTCACGAAGCGGAGAGATATTGAAAGCTGTAAGAAGGGCTTGACACAACGTGCAGACGTATTAGCCCTCCTTAAGCACAGAGCGGTTGTCACTGCAGGGAGAGAGGTGCATGCGCCACTTGACACTGCAGGGAGAGAGGTGCATGAGTCACTTGACACTGCAGGAAGAGAGGTGCATGAGACACTCGACACTGCAGGGAGAGAGGTGCATGAGTCACTCGACACTGCAGGGAGAGAGGTGCATGAGTTACTCGACACTGCAGGGAGAGAGGTGCATGAGTCACTCGACACTGCAGAGAGAGGTGCATGCGACACTCGACACTGCAGGGAGAGGGGTGCATAAGACACTTGACACTGCAGGGAGAGAGGTGCATGAGTCACTCGACTCTGCAGAGTGAGGGTTGCAGAAGACATGGGGAGCTGCGGGCTGCACGGCGCTTGAAAGGTCTTTCCATCGTAGTCCGTAGAAACGTGGTTGAATCGTAGGAGCACAGTGCATCACGGCTTTCGTTTAGTATTCGAAGGATTCCTTTTTGGAATAGAAGCCACCATGAATGTATGACAGGGTATACGGCGCTCTCCGTTGGTTCGATCGGACCACTGATGCGCATGGCGGCTGAGGGAGCAGCATACAAGAAAATGGGAGCTGGCAGAGGGTACTCGCTGCTCAACGGCGTCGCCTACTACATCATGTGTTTGTTTGGAATGCATGCCTTGCTGGACGCCATTATACCCCACGAGAGCGTACTCGGCGTCATCTGCTTCGTTGGCGCCATGATCAGTACGTGCTGCTGATTTCACAACCGAACATCATCAAGCCTACTCTCCTGTCACTTAGCACTTAACTTTCAAAAGTAGCCGCGCACCGCATGGTCTCTACTGGCTCGGCGCGTTTACGAATGTGTGCCATGCCATGTCAGACTGTCAGAGGGGTCGTTTGGTTGGCTAACCAGGAGTGCCGTGTCCTAACCCGCAGTTTCCCAGACCTTATCCGTGACGCCCCAGCGCCATTACCCTTGCATTCTGATAGCCGTGCTCCCAGCAATCTGCGATTGGTGCGCCTCTTCCCTGTCCTGCCCGAAGCCCGCATGCCCCCTGCAGCGGCGGCGGTTGGCGCTCATGCTGTGCCTTTTGCATGTAGTGGCGCTGCTGTGGCAGCTCGCACCACAAGGTGGATACTGCCTGCCCACGCAGAAGTGGCGAGGGCTGGATTAAGCTGCGCAGCCCTTAGATGCAGGACTGAGATCCTTGCGGCTCGAAGGCCCTAGATCAAGATTCCCAATAAGGTCGCCCGGCGCCGAGCGGTCCCCCCCCGAAGTGTCGCAAACGTTTGTATGCTGAACATGCACGCCATGCGTGGCTCGATGCACCAGGGCGGATACAGATGTGAAGAATCCGGCTATTGATCCGTACATCTACGGCCGAGGATTCTCTGTGCTGGTGGAGAAGAACGCAACTTCGCTCACATGCGAGAATAGTGGTGCGCTGGCCCCGCCCTTCTGTGGCCCGCCCCACTTTTCTCACAAGCCTGCCAGCTCTGTTGACAGACAATGACACGATCCCAACAACCGTGGTGGTCATGTGTCGGGATGACCGTGCCCATCGTTGCGTGTCACCTTGCGGTCAGCTCGCCTGCAATGGCAAACTGCCACAGGCGCGGCTTCAAGGACCTTGATGCTGGTGCACCGGGGCCTTTCGGGCAGGCGTGGATGTGAAGCTCGCCGCGCCGTATGCCGGGGAGAATCTGGTTGTGGACGGATGCTACCCGGATCCAGTGCCCTCCCACAGCTACACCTACGGGGTCACTGCCATGACCGGAAACTACCTTGTGATAGGTGTGTGGTTTGGTCCGCCCCCGATTCTGACCCATACATATCATGCTCTGCTGCATCGGGTAGACGCGTCACCTTCCCTCCTCTCACTGTGGAGATGCGCCGCAGGGTTGAAGGTGGTGCGGGGGAGGGGCGCAGGGCTTGTGTGGGCCAACTTATTCATGTACGTTACCGACCGCCGCTTTTTTCCCGCAGCAATCTGGGCAGCGGTGGCCACTTTGTTCTCCGTTTTAGGTGCGTCCGTACCTCATGGCCTCGCACGGCCGATGGGTTTTAGATGCTGAGTGGTGGTAATCTCGAAGCCGCCGTTTGGAAACAAGGTGCTGGCACTGCTGTGACAGCATGCTCAGGGCACGGGGCGCCGGAGGCTGGGCTGGGTTGCCAGGTCTGATGCACACCGAGGAGGCCAACCTTAAGAATCTGAGCGACCACTTGCCCAACTCGGAGGATCCTGAGCGCTTCCGCTTCGCCATGTGCTATTCGCTCATGTTCGCGGTGTGCGTGCTGGCCCACGCATTTCAGACGTACTGCCCAGAGCTCGCCGTGAAGTACACAGACTACCGCGTACCTGGGACACCACCCCTCAGCGGCCAGGTTCGCTCCACGCAGCTCCCGCAAACGGTCGTTTTCCATAACGGACAATACATGTGCGCCTTGCCGAGGGGCTCTTCGATATCAGCCTTGCAGGGTTGAGGTCGTCTGAAGGGGTCTCAAGTGTCTGCATGTGTCTGCATGTGTATGCTGCGCACGACACTTCAAATATGCACTTTGTTTCTTGGCCTCCAGCTCGTGCGTAGTTATGATCGCCTGGCAGCTCGTGTGTGGTGACCATTGCCTGGCAGCTCGTGCAAGGCTTTGCCAGTTTTTGAAAGCACTGCACTGCATTGCTTTGAGCTAAAAGCGGATTTATCGGCTTGCAGCTGTCAATCAGTGGCTTGCTGCTTGTTTGTTAGCGTCGTAGACATTGCGCTTGGTGAAATCGCGTAGGGTGACTGGCAGTGAATGTGTGTTTTTTTACATACTGAGCGTTGGAGCTGTTGTCTTGGGTTTGTGGCACGGCACTTGGGCTGCATTTGCAAATGGAGTCATGCCACTTGTTCAAATTGAGATTTCGGTTTCATGAGCGAAGAATATCCAACTTGATCGTGATCTGGGTGCTCTGGGAAATAAAGCAGATGGAAGATTCTGCTGAGAAGCAGATTATCGAGCCAACGATAAACGATGAGCTAGAGCAGTCCAATGACCTGGCTGCCATTGATTCTCAAGGAGCTGATCGGCAGCAAAGCGTTGCTTCTGAAGCTCCGCAACCAAACCCCATGTTTGAGATGGGTAACATGGATGGCCAGGAAAGAGAGAACACAGATTGAACACTGATCACGGTATCGATGCATATTTTGTAGCAGAAGTATAAGATATTATTGGATATTCAATGTAAACTAAAAAGGAAAAGAGCGCATATTAAAAGTATGCGGAGCAAGGCTTTCTTTACAAGGGAAACGGGCCCTTCCTACCTAGCTATCACCGAAGCACTCGTACTCGGAACGTCCGATGCTAGCAAGTTCAGGCACAAAAGATTGCGGAGTGATCGTGTTCTCCCAACCAAATATACGGATTCAGGCTGTTGGACCCATAGGGGGTAGATGCAAGGTAGAGCTGACGTCAGGTGATTGTAAGGAGCGATGCGACTTTTCCTAGCATTCAGGTTTATTTATTCAGGAGAGCGCTCCATAGTGAGAACCTTTATTTTCCCGGCGAGATGAATACAAAGTGATTACAGCGGTCGTAGAGGATCGTGGTGTCGGGCAGGACCTATTCCGCGTGGCTTTGTGTTGCGGTGACATCGCACCGCTGTTGCTAGATGCCTTCCAGACAGAAGGAGCATGCTACACGGTGCGCAGATCCATACTGGAAACCCCCCGGGGGGGGAGTGGCTCTGTCGTGTCGTCCGTACATGCTACGTCTCCTGCCTCAAGGATCCGTCAGCGATACCATCGTCTTAGGCTTGCACCACGAGCAACCAAACGACAACTGTAGGAACGAAGGAGTGTAATGAACTACAATTAAAAATCCATTGCAGTACGTAGCTTATACTGCTCCCACGTGGCGATTAGTCGAGCCCGTCAGCAAGGCTGCGCTCTCATCGTGATCAGTGTGTAAACTCCGTAAGGTTTGTGTGTTCACTCCATATGACGTGTGTACCCAGTCCACGTGGTGTGTCACTCCACATATCATGCGTTTCTACCAAAAAAATGGGTCATCGCGGCCTTCCGCGAATGTGGCATCACAGTCCGCTTCGTGTGCCACTCCACATATCAGGTGTCTCTACTACAAAATGTGTCATCGGCTTTCCGCGAATGTGTCACCGGCCTTCCGATCATCGATCAATCGCCCCCGAATTGGTTTGCATTACACTTATTACAATGAACTGACTCTCACCTTTCCATTTTCGGATAACAATGTGTTCAATATGTCGGCGGAAAAGGCCATTAGAAGACTTCATCGTTTGTATAACGAAGAAATTATCACGCGAGATGAATTTAGTAAGGGCAAGAATAACGCACTCGGTCGGTGCTCTCAACCGTCGAGTGAGGTTGTGAAACGAAAGTTATTAGATACTACCGAGGAAGAAAGTGACACCGATTCGGAGGAACTTCCTAGCTTGGTAAGTGACGACCCGGATTCGGATTTGGACTCGTACTCGGAGGAGGAGGATGCGGACTGGGGGGCGGAGGAGGGGGGGTAGGAGGAGGTGGAGGAGGTGGAGGAGGTGGAGGAGGTGGAGGAGGGGAGAGCCGTGCTGAACCTAAACCCCAGGCCAAGTTCCCAACAGTGGTTGGGGAGTTCACCACAAAAAAAAAAGAATGCAATACCTACTTGAAAACCCACGAGTTCAAATGGGTCTTTGCCCGTACCGTGAGTGCATATATGAACTCTGGGGAAACTGGCGGAGCATACATTTGTGACACCCATTTAGAATGCAGTGCATGCCTCCCGGGTACCGTGGCCCACGCAAAGGAGACGACAAATGGTTTGTGGAGTCCAACGGGGTTGAACACACTTAAACCAAAATAACCCGCTCGGTCGAGGCGCCAGACAGAGGAATCCTGCACGAACTCAAAGAGAAGGTTGCATCCTACATTGAAGCTGGGGACACGTCCCGTCGAGGATCCGAAACAATCTTACACTACAATTCCGAGGCCAACCCGCTATTCTCGCTCACCTCCCCTCCAATAAGCAAATCGCCAATCTGAAACGCGATTTCCGCACCGCAAAGCAACTAGCGGGATCAAATTCGAGACGGCGGCCGATCTCATCGAGCACACCAAAGGGTTGGAGCTCAAAGCAACCTACCCGCCGCCAGACGCCGATGCCAACGTGGTCGTCGTGCTTCCTAATGGCGTCTTCGAATTCGGCAACACCTTCGGGGTTTGCTTCTCTACACGCAACATTTTGCAAAAACGCGCAACGCACGCGGGATGCTTGGGGCGGGAGCTTTACAGGAGATATAGGTGGAAGCTGGAAGTTCATATATCGCGGGTGGCCTATTCTCGCATTCGGAACCCATAGTGTGTACTACGACTCCGAGACATGCGCATTTCGCCACGCGTTCCGCCCTATAGCAGTCATGTTTACCAAGGGCGAGTCCGCGGAGGCATTTACTCGATTATTCGAGTGCACTATCCAAGCAGTACATTTACTATTCACTTTCAAAGTTGAACTATCTACTGCCGCTAGCGACAAGGCAGATGCTATCAAGGCTGCGTCCGCTCACGTGTGGCCTACTGCAAAGTGGGTAACGTGCTGGCCCCATATTTCCATGAAGCCGAGGAAGGAATTGATGAAGCTAATGGTCGCAAAGGATAAGCAACCGGTCTTGGCCGCCTTGAAGGAGAATTTGAAACGCCTGGATACGACACGCTCACGTGAGCAATTTCAGCAGCTGGCAACGTTAGTCATTCGTCAACTACGCTCCAAGAAAGAGGAGCAAGTGGCAAACATCGTGGACAAGGAATACACCTCGCCGCCCTATCACGCTTGGTACGTCACCGCTTCAGGCGTTGTCTATTGCGACCCCTGCTCATCGCAACCTATTGAGTCCTACTGGGAAAAAAACTGTGAAACAAACGAAGCTGTACCAACTACGTGCACGTCTTGGCAACATTATGCACGAGGGTCTTCAGAACTGGCTCTACTTGGACGCGACTACCGGATTGTGCGAACCCATCTCTAGTGACAATGGCGGTGTGGTACCAGCAGAGGTGATTGCGTCAGCTTCTGAAAAGCTCGCAGCGATCGCCTACAAGAAAGTCGCCGGTGATGGTTTGTGTACTACGTGAACACGAAGCAAGCTATCGACGAACGGTGACTACGACACGAGTTGTATGAAGACTATACGACTCCTCCCTAGCTGGTAATGTTCGAGTGCGTGCGCAACTATCGATCGACACCTTTGTGCAAAAGTACATCCCTTTGCACAAGGTCGTGTGGTGTGCGAAAAGTGAGCGATAGGTTTGTGATCGGAAATGGTTCTGACATGGAGGTGTGTGCTCACACTCTCATGTTGCGATTCACTTGGAGAACCTCGTGGACTTGGAGGCACTAAATGCCAAGTTACCAGCGCGAGAAAAATCTGGACGCAGATGCAGGACCAAAGGCGCATGGCACAAGCAAGGATCATCATCACCAGCGAATAAAGCAAATACATATTCGAAGTCCTCGTCTTCGCATTCCTTGAAGCTGGCGCAGCAATCGAAACATGTCAAGGAATTGAAGCTAAAACTCACGTCACAGCAAGGCAAGAAGCGCAAGTATATAGCAATGTTGCATTTTATGTTTGAAGTGTGCTAATCAGTTTTGTAAAAAACTGCTAGTATGCAATCTTCGCGTAAAACCTATTTCAAACGATACATGCCTTGGGCTTGTATTGTTTTCATGTATCCTAGCGCGTATGTCTGTGACTCTAGGGACTCGAGTATCGAACGGTCGAAAACTGCCATTCCATATATGACTTGTGCGCAAGTGGCTCGATGGGTTGCGCATGGCGGTATTAGGTATACGCTATTAGTATAGTTAATACATTTCGATACACACGTTAATGCACATCGCTCGATATTCAGTTATCATACATATTGATATTGATGTGTATATAGTATGCATATTTCAATCTTATGCGAAGAAAATTTCGACAATATACTATCTGGCTGGCAAGTTATTGATTTATTAACTAGCTATGGTCAACAGTTGCTCTGGCATAGTGAAGGCAACGGCTCCAGGGGCTGCTCAGCTGCGTAAACTTGTTAGTGGGATGGTTGGACCCTTAGATGATTTGATCAAAAGCACGAAACCAGAATACTGGCCGAGTGATTTGATCTTCCCCCCAAATGTGTCGAACTACTCGCAACTTTCAAAAACGTCTCTTATTTCGATTGTGCCATGGTATGTTGGATATGCCAAGTACTACGATTTCGATCGCTATTTAATGACCTTTTTGCGCGAAGTCGACAAAGTAGCTCCTCCAGCACCCCTCTCGTATTGTTGCTCGTAACACAATCAACTCGAGTGGTTTCTTACGCGCATCTATCTAGTTCACCGTTCATTCCACTAGCTGTAGAAGAAGCTGGCAGCGAGGATTCGTTTTGGGATCAACCTCAAAGTGAAGTATACTTTGCCAGCGCTCACGACGAAACTCCTAGCATTGACGAAACCCCGAGCGCTGGCGAGACCCCGAGCGCTGGCGAATTTGCAAGCGAGATTCCTCGCGCCAAACGCAAGAGAAGTGAGGCAGACAGAAGGTGCGAAGGTGGATAGGACTTCATACGTAGTTGGTTATGATTGTGCATGTTTTCTAATCATTACAACGTTGTTATAATAGGCCGGCAGCCTTACGCAATAGCGTAAGGCAAATCGTCAAACGACAACAAGTTCTTGCTGAGATCGAGAAGCTTTGCGACGAGGAGCAGACGAAGGAGGACGAGAAAATGCGGGCGAAGAGGAAGACCCCAACGAAGGAACAAATGAAGGCCGGGTTCCAGGTGTAATGGCAGTTTAGCATGGGCAATTGCGCCCACCATTTTGGGTTTGGTAGGCGCAAGGACACCACGTCCGCCTTCGACGTTCGACATCCTTACTGGTCCACTATGGGCGTTTGCACTGCTGACACCTCGACGTTAGTGTCGCATAGCGACTTCAAGAAAAACATGTGGATCCTCGGGGGAATGACCCTAAACTTGATAGACCCAGAGTATAGGAAGGGGGGGTATTGTATGCATGCCTCGTGCAAGAGGCCAGGGAGCAGCGAGGTAGATTGGCACGTGGACCAGCATGCCGTCCAGTTTCAATACTGGACCATGCTTGGTAGTTTCGCCTAGGTGAAGGCGATCTTCGATGGCGCAGACCGGTGGGTGACATGATCCGCTCATTTTTCGGAAGTCGGAGTGCCGGTGAGCCATACACCGTGATCAAGTGAAATGCTAGGGCACGCCATGCGGTTCAAACTCCTGACATGGATTGGCATATTCCATGTCATGGTTCCAGAAGTATGATAGCGATCAGTTAAAAAATGCCGGCTAGGATGTGGCCACCGGTAAGAATCTAGAACAACATAGCACGCATATCATCACATAGTGCATATTAGCATTTGAAATTGTCTTGACAAGTTGTCCCCGTAAGTGGTACTCTAAGTAAACTTTAACACCCCAAGGTCATACGCAATGTGCATCAGCATACACTTAAAGCATAGGTTGTAGTAGACAAGTAAGTTGTCACTGAACGCAGACCGTAAGCATATCTCTTGCGGAGCATAACACAAACTGCCTTCGTTGCTTGTTGTGGTCGATAAGAAACATACTTAAACAGTACAATAGTTTTTGGCGATATTCGATAGTAACCTTCAATATAACAATAATATCACATAAAATATCCGTATGCTTCGCCCTTATATCTTAAATCGAGTACATATGTTCGGGCTCCCAACCGAGAACTTGGTGCAGTTCACACGTCGTTTCGCCGTGACTATTTCTTTGGGCCGGCTTCGGTAGCTTGCCTTTGCGAGGAACTACGTGAGACCCCTTCGGAATATCACGGAACGTCGCATGTCTATCACGGACAACATACTATCCGGTAATGCTGCCAGCTGGCGCATCGGCCGAATTTTAGCATGTCAAGAACAGGTCCAAGTTTGTTTTATGGTGAAAGCAAGGGAAGTGAACTTTAGGTCCAATCTAAAGTGAAATCTAAATTCAACTTTTCAACCTTACAACACAACTCTGCTTTTCATAGCTTCGGTGCTTAATGCATGCGACCTCTGCTTGTACCATGACCGATGTCTACATTGTCCCAAGTTTGCAAATTATAGTTGGCAAGGGGGTCTCACAAGTCTGAACCAAACCAACCTGCGCCCTTTGAATCCTGAGCGGCAAGTTTCCCTACAGTTTTCTCTTTGCCATTGTGAAGGTCGCTGATGGTGTCAAGATAGGAGCTGAAAGCCATCTGATGATGTCTGTAGCCATATTCTTGGCTGTCTTTGCTGACTCGTTGGATGGAACCGTGGAGGTCAACCTCGTTCATCTTTGAGAACAGCATCCCACCCAAGCATCAGAACTCTAATAGTTTTAGTGCACAAACATCAGCCTCATCCATCAAAAGCACACATGTGTTGTTCATTGTTCAAGAACTGACAGATTGTACACTTGTGACCTGTTGGATTTGTGCAAATGAGGCAACCGCCGCAAGTCCTTGATCCCTCTGCAGTGTGCTGGACCAGCCCAAGGAAAGGGAAAGAGCAGCGGGGTTCAGATTTCTTCCGAGGACCTCACCTTTCCGTCAATTGCGTTGTACAAAACTAGCGCCGGAAACTGATTTTGCTTGGCAAGGTTGCACAAGCCCCAGTCCCTCAGTCCCGAGTGGCACAGAAACCGCCTTACAGCGATATTTGGATTAGATTGTGTCATCCGCCCGACATTCCGACGTAAGACGGGCTCATATTCTGAACAAAGCTTGCAGTTCTCTACGGTGAGCCAGATTAACCAGTGCGTAGGGGCCGTGCCTGCCACCGCCATCACACACCCAATTCTGATCAAGTTCAGTGGATTCACAGTGCCCCGGGACCCCTGCCGTGCCTCACAGTGGATCCTGCGGCGCCCCGGGACCCCTGCCGTGCCTCACAGTGGATCCTGCGACGCCCCGGGGCCCCTGCCGTGCCTCACAGTGGATCCTGCGGCGCCCCGGGACCCTGTCAGTTCTCACAGTGGACCCTGCAGCGCCCCCGGGCCTCGCCGTGCCCTCACAGGTGCGGGATCCCTGCGGGCGCCCCCGGGACCCCCGCCGTGCCCTCAGCAGTGGACTCACAGCGCCCCGGGACCCCCAAGGCCGGGCGTTGCAGTGGATCCTGCGGCGCCCGGGGCCCTGCCGTGCCTCCTCAAAGTGGATCCTGCGGCGCCCGGGGCCCCTGCCGTGCCTCACAGTGATCCCTGCGGCGCCCTGGGACCCCTGCCGTGCGTCACAGTGGATCCTGCGGCGCCCGGGGCCCTGCCGTGCCCTCACAGTGATCCTGCGGCGCCCTGGGGGCCCTGCCGTGCCTCACAGTGGATCCTGGGCGGGCTCGGGGCCCCTGCCGTGCCTCACAGTGGACCTTAATAGCGCCCCCAGGACCCCTGCCGTGCGTCACAGTGGATCCTGCGGCGCCCCGGGGCCCCTGCCGTGCCTCACAGTGGACTCACAGCGCCCCAGGACCCCTGCCGTGCGTCACAGTGGATCCTGCGGCGCCCCGGGACCCCTGCCGTGCCTCACAGTGGATCCTGCGGCGCCCCGGGGCCCCTGCCGTGCGTTGCAGTGGGAAACTAGAGACTCTCTAAAAGGTCAGTGCCATCCAATGAGCAGCAAGTGCGCTATTTTTGGTGTTTCACGCTGTCAAACGGGACAGCCCCATGGTTGAGGCACCTGCGCACTGTGACGGGAGGGCGGGCTTGTAGACCAAGGCCTCTACCTGGCGTCAACCAGGTGGAAGGGGGAGCGACGAGGGCATTGCGCCAAGTTGGGCCAGCCTGCGCAAGCACACTAGACTTAGACCCCAAGTTGGGCCAGCCTCCGCACTTCCTGCACAGCTGTGGGGTGCTTGTGCAAGGCAACCTATCAGGGCTCTCCGCGCTTCCTGCACAGCTGTGTGGTGCATATGCGAGTCAACCTATCAGGTCTCTCCGCGCTTCCTGCACAGCTGTGGGGTGCATGTGCGAGTCAACCTATCAGGGCTCTCCACGCTTCCTGCACAGCTGTGTGGTGCACAGCAAGTCAACCTATCAGGGCTCTCCGCGCCTGCACAGCTGTGGGGTGCTTGTGCAAGGCAACCTATCAGGGCTCTCCGCGCTTCCTGCACAGCTGTGTGGTGCATGTGCAAGTCAATCTATCAGGACTCTCCGCGCTTCCTGCACAGCTGTGTGGTGCATGTGCTAGTCAGGTTGTTGAAGGATCGTATCAACCTCACGCCTTTGTCCATTCAGGTGACGTTCAGGAATGGATAAGGATACTTGTTCGAAGCAAGGGATAAATTACAAGATGCACCAGCTACAGGGGACAATGTTGAGGTGCACATGACAAGGATTAGACAAGGCGAGGGGTCATGGCACTGGGGATCTGGGTGACCTGCAGGAGCTCTGCCGGAAGGGGCTCAATCGCACTATCAAGCAGCCTCTTGCACTCCTTTTCGAGCTGGGAATTGAAGTGTCGTTGGCCGTTATAGGAGTTATCATAAGCGTTGAATTGGAAAATCTCGTAGTCCCATCCTTCCCGGCCTGCGCAGGCACCCGAGGCGCTTGACAGGTCATTCTATTCTTCCTTGCCGAACCTGCCAGCAGCACAGTGAGGAAATATTGCAAACAACGATAAGAATGTTAGGAGGAGCGCCACTCACAGTTCAGACACTTTGCACTGCTATATTCGCCAATATGTTTGCTTTTGGATCTTTGCATGAGACAAAATCGGCAGTTATTTTCGCTGTACCATGCCTGTTTTTAAGGTAATCTCTCACCTTGCTTTGGTAACAGCAACGCGATTTTAGGGATCGAGTTAGAATTAGGGCTGACTCGTTCATATATGAGATGGTTGCCGTGCACCCCCATATTCACTGTCCCCACTTTGATTTTCTGCAATACGAACCTCAGAGGCAACCCTTTAATGCCCTCGACGCTACTTTCAAGTGTAGCCCTATCCTTACGCGTGCTTGATATTCTTTAGGACTGACAGGAGGGTGCTGTGGGCGTGCAAGGGCAGGAGGGCGTTGTGGGTGGTGGCTGAAAGGAAGATGCTGACGAGGCTAGTGATGATCTACACTTGGAGGGGGAAAGCATCCCTTCATAAAGACGGATATCGCTCTCTTGCAGGCCCAAACGGATTTGTGGTAGATGTGGGGCATGTGATGTGTTAGTGAGGGTCAAGAGAAATCGAAGAAAGCAATATATTGTTTTACCGGGTTATCCTTTTGCAAAGTTGCAAACTGGCTCATCTTGGGCGCAGAGGCTTTACACGGCCCGCATTGAGGATTTCCAAAGAATAACACCCATATGCCATCGAAGCCAGGAATGACTTCGTCGACCCATGACGGATGAAGAATGGTAATATCAGGCTTTCCCCAAAACATTTCTTCGATCTCCACCTAAAACAACCGCAACAGTGTAGCAATTATTGCGTGAAAAAATCTGGTTAATGTCTGCTAAACTGTGTGTATGAGAGACAAAGATATCCTAAGAAACAGCGCAACAAGGATCCAAGAGTATTTGCACGGTGGAGTCAAGCTTTCAAGTGGATGGTTACATTATGCCACGTGGAGGGTCGCGTGCCACGTATTGCTATTGAACGACAAGTGAATAAATGGTGTTCCGCAAACGCAAGTAGAACACTTGCACCGTCATTCCTGATTCTGCAGCACATTCAAAAGCGAAAGCGATCGATTGAAAAGCGTGGCAAACCAACCTTGACCTCTTTCACGTACATGCGACCTCCTTGAATAAATCGTTCCATCTCCACACTCTGGCGTTTCACAACGGCATAGTCATCATTAGCAGCAATTTTCACAGAAATACTTGCGAAAAGCAAATCCAAGTAAGTTCCACGCATCACGAAGGACGGCCGTATTCAGTCAAGACTTCTTCAAACAGTACCGAAATAAGCTGAAGCATCAAGCAACCTTCCATCCTTGGACGACAGTGATATAATAACACAAAACAACCGAATAATCCATGCAGCAAGTGGATATGTTCTGATTCGCACCTGGAGGTACTCTTCTTTGTATTTTTTGAGTTCCAACCAGAACGTCCCGTATGAATCGTAGGCAACTCGCGAGTCGGGATCCTTCAAGACTTCGTAGGCTTTCTGCAACTCTTGGAACTTACTTTGTGCATCTGTTTCAAGCAAGCCATTAGAAACCAAGTTCGTGGATCTCTCTTGGTGCAAGTGCAGTACGAATATATATGGAACAGCTGCAGACAGGTATGCACATGTCTCACACAGCCACCGTGGAGAAGACGACCTGGGTCATTGGGATTCTTATCAGGGTGAAGTTGAAGTGAACGCTGCCGATATGCACTTTTCAACTGTGAAGTGGTTGCATCTTTGGCCACGTTGAGAATCGCATAGTAGTCGTTGTCGTTTTGAGCTGCGCCTGTGATCACGAGACGA
The DNA here is from genome assembly GCA_001247695.2 of Cymbomonas tetramitiformis. Classification (NCBI taxonomy): domain Eukaryota; kingdom Viridiplantae; phylum Chlorophyta; class Pyramimonadophyceae; order Pyramimonadales; family Pyramimonadaceae; genus Cymbomonas; species Cymbomonas tetramitiformis. Next base: position 19,902 of record LGRX02029126.1, on the reverse strand, counting down.
ACGTAGGTTGTATAGGAACACGACGAAATACTGCATATCGACCAAGTCGCAAGAAGTTTTATGCGCAGACAGGTTTTCGAACATATTGCAAAGAACATTTTCGTCCGTTCCATCTTCAATACATAAGTTTACAGCTGGGCGTCGCAAAAAATGCTGAATATGGATTGTTGTTAAGGCAGGTTATCTATTTGCGTCGCGCAGATCGTTGAATGTGTGTTGTTGGGACGGTATGCAATGAGGGATATTGACCTGTATAGGACGCCAGTGCCTGAATAAGTGTTATACTAAATAGAAGGAACTTCATGACGTACAGGCTCCTGTAACAAAGAGCGCCAGTTGCCAAACATCTCAGTTTTGCGAGTGATGACTGGCTTTGAGTCAGATACACATGACCACAACCATGTTGAAACACAACGAGTATGGATTTAATAACAATTGCTCGCCGCTGTATCTGAGGAAGATGGATGCAATGGCAGGCAGCTAGCTCCAACGTACCCGGATCTATGTTCTCGTTATGGACAGGGGAACAGAAGCTTGCAGGATGCACATGCTTAGGCTGTCTCTTTCACAAACAAGACGAAGAGAGCGGAGGAGAAGCAGACCCGATTCCAGAGATCGAAGTACGATACAGTCCTTTGTAGCTCCACAGGAATCTCTTAGGACCTTCCGATGTTCCCGATCTAAAAACCTTGGACGGCTCAACTGTAGTTGGGCATCCCTACCGAACGCGGAACGGAGCGGACCCGGACGAGGGCTGAGCGGACGCTCACAGCGAATATAAATTCTCGACTTAAGTGTATAAATAAGCCCAGAATGCTTTTCGCTGCATCCAAAATTCAGCATCGACCATTCGATTGGCGAGAGCCTCGACCCACCATCCCACCTCAAATGACTGACCAATCACGTTGCTCCATGAACCAGATGCGTTCGGCTTAACAATTTCTGATTGGGTCATTTGGCCATGACAGCACGGTGAAGCCGCAGCCGTCAGCGTCACTGACTATCGATGGTAGCTGGATATCCATCGATGGTAGTTGAATTGCCATCCCCTCGCCTGCCGGCTTCCGGCGTTTTGCATTTTCTTGCATTTTTGTTTTTAATTTAAATTTAAACCTATGATGCTAGGTCGAAGAACGAAGCAATTTCGATAGTCCCTAACCCCAGGTTTCACCGAGGAAACCTCCTCTGTACTGTACTGTCATTTTGTCTGTACTGTCGTGTCTCTGTACCGCGTTCGTGACAGCATGTCAATTTCCGCGTCGCTGGTTGGAGGTCCACCGTTTTTCGTCGACGGCAGTACAGTACAGACAAAAGTGACGACGGTATAGAGGCAGAGGCGTGGATGTCGCCAAAATGAACTTCTTCAGAATTAAGTATGGGGCAGTACAGACGACGGTACAGCCGATGGCACGACAGTACAGACGACAGTACAGACGACCGTACAGACGACAGTACAGAAATATCGAAGCGCAGACACTCGCGATGGCTCGATTCTGTCGTTTATACCACAGATGAATTTATCGCGCGTTTGTACGCTATTTAAAGAAATCGTGCACTATTTTGAGGGGGTTCTTCGTGATGGAAAGGCGCATGCATGCGGACAAAGAATATACTGTGGATATAAATAATTCTATTTAAAATCTCGGTGTCCCCAAGATTTCATCCCTGTCTTCGCTGAAATATTCTTGAAATCGGTGTCCTTAAATATGCAAATTGTCATAAAATCGATGCAGTACAGTACAGCGCAAGCGGTGCAGTACAGTACAGCGACGGTAATTCCCCTAAACCTCCGGGCTGTGTCACTGTACTGTCGCGCGACTGCCACGTCGGCGTAAATTCCCCCAAAAACGACAGTACAGTACAGAAAAATGACAGGACAGTGACACAGCGGAGGTTTCCTCGGTGCAACCCGGGGTAATAAGAGGTAGTTATAGAAGGCACGTCAGACTACATGCTCTGGACTGTGCCGGAGGCGCAGTCCAGAGCATGTAGTCTGACGTGCCTTCTATAACTAGCTTGTCGCTGGCACGTCTTCGACTCATCACTCGATTGATCGTAGGGCAGTCCTGCTCTCAGAGCTCAAATGGCACTTTTTGCCACGTCACTTTAGTAGGTTCCACGTCACTTTTGTAGTTTTCACGCCTGCTGTCGCTTTTGCACAATGCTCTCGCTGCTGTATTTCAGAATTCAATTATTACATTTTTATAATTTATACAAACGGTTAACGTTATATTCCAGCGTTTCCCCCATTACGACCGTATTACATCGTTTCCCCCATTACGACCGTGGTTTATATATTCACCGCTTCCCATTTCGTTTTTGCAATTTGGTTTTGCAATTTGGTTTTGCAATTTGGTTTTGCAATTTGGTTCAGGTCACTGTCATTTCATTCATTGTCATGATGATGATGATGATGATGATGATGATGATGATGGTCGTGACCGTCATCGTCATCGTCATCGATCGTCAAGCGTCATCGTCATCGTCATCGCTGTCGCTGTCGTTGTTGTCGTCATGTCATGTCATGTCATGTCATGTCATGTCATGTCATGTCATGTCAATGTCATGACATGTCATCACAGTCTATCCTACCTCAGGCTGTTTTGTAACCGGCGCGTCAGCGCACGGTGATCTCTACCGTCGCGTCAGCGAACGGCGAAGCGAACGGTGAAGATGTCTACGATGATCGTCTGTCATCAACGCAGTCGATCGTCTTTTCAATCGCGAGTCACATTATAAAATACTAGCCAATCGGAAACTCAAAAAACAGATTTCCAAGATCGTTCGAGTTTTCAGTCGTCTGTCATCGTCAAAAAGATACTGCCAATCAATGCCTAGAAAGCTGGATTTCTAAGATCGATGCTTCGAACTTCGAAATTAACCCAAAGGGGAGTTCTGATGCAATTACAAGCCCATTTCTTGTTTGCATCTTCCCGTGCACCTCCTGCTGTGACCCTGCCGCTGTGACCCTGCCTGCTATGAATATCTTTGTGCATAATGTTTCTGCGACTGACGTTAAGTGTGTATGCATCGATATGTGTATGCATGACTAACTTTTTGCTTACATGCAGGATCAGTGCTCGACCGCATGATGACCTTCGACTAGTCGACCCCTTTCCGCTTGTGTTCATCTTCGACCGACTCCACGCTCAACGCTCGCCTACGAGATCCTCCGGCACAGTCCAGCCTCAACGCTCGCCTCCGGTTTCGGTCAGGACTTGCCCCCCAACGTCTGGCCGTACGCATGCGCGCAATTCGATCCCCGTCAACATGCCGGTCAGCCGCCAGCCGGTCCCCCTGAATTCATTCTTCCGCAACCAATTCCTCACCATTTTCCACCTCCGCTTCCGCCTGCACCTCACCACTACCCCATTCCCCATCCCGCCGGCCATTTCCCCGTCGCCCCGCTTCCCCCACCCGCGCCAGAATGGAATTTTCAGCCCGAAAACATGATGGTTCCCAACGCTCCCCAAATGCAGAATTGGAACGTTGGCAACAACGCTGTCATCAACGTCCATTATCACCATGGCCCCACCATCTCTCACATTTCTTCAAACGACCGCCACGTCTACAATTACTCCAACGCGCGCGAAGCCATGCGGGAGACTGGCTGGGCTGAGATGTCCCCTGAAGATTGGAACGACTTCTGCGAGTAGAATTAGCTTCAATTACAAAACATTAGCTTCGCTCACATAGCCAGATAGCCTGTAGTAGACTGTTCGCTCTGCTAAACCCTAACTGCAGTGACATAGCTTTCGCTCTTCGCTCTTGCCTCGGAAACCCTAAAATCTAGAGATGGAAGTTGCGATCTTACACCCGATGGTAAATATTTTATTTTTAATGTTCATGTCGCCCTGCCTTGCCTGTCTGACTGTTCTGCCTGATGTCTCGCTCGATCACTGCTCGTGACAGTCATGTCACCACGGGGTATAATGTACAGTTGGACATATACAAGTACACCTGGACTTGTAGAAGTACACCTGGACTTATACTCATGTGGAGCAGTGTGACAGTGACACATCAGACAGTTCATCAGACAGCTAAGATAATACGACTTTTGTAATTGTACAAATGGCAAAACAACATTGGTTGTCGATGACGTGCCAGCGACAAGAGTAAGTGTAAGTCGACGAAGGCCTCACGTCGTGTCGCGTCGCGTCGCGCGCGTCGTGTGCTCGTGTCACGATAGTGATAAAGTCAGGTCTTCGACGACTGTAGCACTACAGTACTGTGTCACTCTGGCTGAGACCAGACAGAGACACCAGCACCAGAGCCTCCGGAAAGCGATTTTTTAATTTTTCTGTATAAATCTAAATGGTCCGGAGGCGTCGATTATCGCAATCGAATGGAAAGCAGCTCGTATAAACCCCTCGCCTGCGCTGGCTATCGTATGGCTTGCCAGACGAGAGTAGCCTATCCCAATCCGATATCCAGCAGTCTGCCAACTACTTCAAGTTTCAGTTCAGAGCTTCAAACGAGAGCGAGAGTTCTTGGCTTCGAAACCCCTATTTCCACGGAATCGGGAAACGGAATTTTGCAAGATTAGTCTGATTAATGAATATCCTTGCTTTCTATCGTGAACGTGCACGTTCTATTAATTGCAAATACGTTGAATGATTTCTCGCAACTGAATTCTCGATGCAAGTCGCTCTACGCACTTTCAATTGCGTCCGTAGTGCTCCTCCAACTAAGAAAACAAGAAAAGCGATCTTTGAAAGGCGATTTTTCTTACCGGAAACACAGAGGTGTGGCCTTTCTGACCTCGTCGTTCGCGCCCATATTCTGTAACGTACTTTTGAACTTCGCGTGTCACAACCGCTGCCAAGTGTTCGCTGCCCTCCCGCACCAAGTTCTCATCGAGGTTGCTTGGGCTTCGCAGATTACACCCACGACTTTATTCTTCAAATCAGGTACACACTTTTTAACACGTTGTGAGGGTTTCCCGGTTGTTCTGGTCGATACGTATGACAACGACTGATTTGTAGAGGCGTGCATTTGTGTGCTGTTTGCGCTCATAGGCATTGTTCTGCGTTCTGCCTTCTGTCACGGCACTTCACTACAGAATCATAGTTCTATTAGAGATGCCGTTCAGTACTGTGCTAGCACTGGACTGTTGCGCGCTATCCTATCAAAGAGTCACGTTGCAAGTTCGCGCAAGGTCCGGATTTGTATTATTATAAAAGGTACTGGCGCGACAATAGTCCAGACGCTATCTGCTTGCGCCGTAGTTCCCTTTTTGACAACCTACCTCTCGTACCCTTGGTTTTAAGAAAACTTATTCTTCACTGGTCACCGAACAACTTTACAGTGGTTAGGCGTTTCCCTTAAATGCGTTGCTGTGGCCGCGAGTATCCGTATCCCACCTCACTTTCTTCACAGACTGCATTTCTCACTACCTGTGATACCCTGCGTTTCTCACTACCTGTGACACCCTGCGTTTCTCACTACCTGTGATACCCTGCGTTTCTCACTGCCTGTGATACCCTGCGTTTTCTCACTACCTGTGATACCCTGCGTTTCTCACTACCTGTGATACCCTGCGATTCTCACTACCTGTGATACCCTGCGATTGTCACTACCTGTGATACCCTGCGGTTCTCACTACCTGTGACACCCTGCGTTTCTCACTACCTGTGACACCCTGCGTTTCTCAAGGTACCAATATGAGCTGTCACTGTTATCACTTGACAATTTGCCTGCTGCTATTGGGCTTACGCCACACTTGTCGTATTTTGCTCCACAAGCTTCCATCTTGCAAATCTTCGGGGATATCTGTCGGGCTTAGTTTCCGCAACCTGTGGAGATGGGGGCCGCTCTCGCGGGACACTCGCAGGCCGCACGCCATCTGTCCCCGAAACGCGCGCTGTCCCCTACTTCTGTCAGCAGAAGGAAGGCAACTATGGCTGCTGCCGATGAGGGAAGCGCAGAGAGCACAAGAAGCACGCCGTTTTCATCCCACACTCGTGCATCTGCCGACAGGTCGCAGCCGAATTGCTATCTGTTTGGGGAGCCCGTCCCAGGTAAGGATAAGTATCTCGGGGGCACCCTCGGCACCGATGGAGTGGTGTATGGGATCCCGGGAAAGCGACGCGGAGACATATCACCTGAAGAAGAATTGTTTTCCAAAAACGCGGAGAAATTGTCCATGCGGTCCCACCACTGAAGGTCCGCCGGGGAACATCAGATGCTCGCTGCGGGAGAACCAGGTTGGCATACGAGCCCCGTCTGGCCTCGCTCAGTGACAGGATCGCCACGCCTGCCAGCAGCTGCGCACTCCTGGAAGTATCGAGCTCGGCACCTCTTCCGGTCCGCTTTGGAGCCGCTGAAACCCGCGCACGCCCCAGCCACAGCGCCCTGCGAAGAATACTGAAACTGCGAAGGAATACTGAAGACGAGCTCAGCAGAAACCCATGCAGGAGAAGGGAGAGTGCCAGAAGGGCGTGGCAAAAAAGTCAGTTCGCTCTTCGTTTGAAATTGCTGTGGGCAGGTCAGCTGTTGCTCTGATCACTGTCTTGCGGGGCTCGGAGGTAGCCCAGGAGCCAGGTGATGGGAGACTCGGGGACAAGGGGCAGGGAGCGATGGGAGACTCCAGAGGGTAACAGGGCAGATGATGGGAGGATTCAGAGGACAAAGGCAAGGTGATGGGAGACTCGGGGGACAAGGGGGCAGGTGATGGGAGACGAGGGCAAATATGCGTAATGGAAGGATGTGATGAAATAGTAGAAGGCTTGAGTGAATCGAACACGTGGCGTAAGGATTTTGCAATTATCCGCATCCTTGATGGGGGCGTAACAAGGAGGGGGTAGTTAAAGGGCGTGAGCGACTGCGCAGGTTCAAGTGGCTGCGCGGGGCGCGGGCTAGCGATGGCTCGATTTATGGCATCCCTACGAACGCAAACAAGGTGCTCCGGCTCGATCCAGCGAGCGGAGATGTGGGCACCATCGGTGAAGACTCCTATGTCGGGCAGTGGAAGTGGCACGGTACGGCTCAAGCCGTTGCAGCGCGTGTCCATGCATTTGCATCGCTGCACGTTCTATGCTACTCTTGAAGAGCTTTTCAGAGATCGCGTGGTAAGCTTTGGACCTCCTCTAAGAGAGTAAAGAGGCGATGGGGCATGTCCGCATTGAATGAGCATAGCACCATCGAACTTACGCCTGCACGCTCTTGATGTGATCAAGATAAATTGATCACATCATCGCTGGTTCGATGGATAGCACCTTCGAACTTGCGCCTGCATGCTCTGGATGTGATCAAGATAAATTGATTACATCATCGCTGGTTCGATGGATAGCACCATCGAACTTGCGCCTGCACGCTCTGGACGTGGCCTGCACTGAGTGTAGAGTGTAGCACGCAATTCCAGGAGGAAACAGAAATCCAGCACCCCACGGTCATGTTTGTTTCATGGCAGGTGGAGTTCTAGCAAACGACGGCAACATTTACGGGATCCCCTGCAATGCGGAGGTGGTGCTGAAGATCGTCCCAAGCACCTGCGAGGTGACGACCATTGGTGGTCCGCTGCTGGGTGGCCAGAAGTGGTATGGCGGGTTGCTCGGGGAAGACGGCTGCATCTATGGGATCCCATACAACGCCAGCTCGGTGCTTAAAATAGACCCGAGCACCCAGGAAGTCACGACCATTGGAGAGTTACCAGAGGGGGGGTGGAAGTGGCATGGAGGTGTGGTTGCACCGAACGGGGACATCTATGGAATGCCCTCCCATGCCAACACCGTATTGAAAATCGTTCCCAGTACTGGGGAGGTGGTGGAGATAGGTACCCTTTCGAAGGGCCGGCAGAGCGACGACCACTATAAATACAAATATGGTGGCGGAGTTGTTGGAGAGGATGGCGCAGTGTACGGGCTGCCGAGTGATGCAGACCGTGTGCTGAAGATTGTTCCGACAACAGGCGAGGTCACAGAAATAGGAGAGGTGCTAGAGGGCACTAACAAATGGCAAAACGGTTTCTCTGGGCGTGACGGTGCCATCTATGGTATTCCGTGCAATGCTGAGGCAGTGCTCAAGATTGTGCCCAGCACAGGAGAGGTGTCAACTGTTGGGGGGCCGTTTACGGAAGGGATTGAAAAGTGGGAAGGTGGTGTTGTGGGGGACGATGGTGCGATGTACTGTGTACCGCAACAATCTGAGTATGTGCTCAAGATTGATCCGGCATATCCGGACTCTTCAGAACTTCAATGTGGGTGTCCTTGCGCATGACACGTGGAAGGCATGGCAGTCGTGGGAAGACGTGACTTGACATTTCCTTGTGAAACCGATACCTTGTTGACCCGCTACTTTGTATACCATAATGCCGATCGATTGCTGCTATGCTGCATGACCGACATTCGAATTGAGGTAGGATGCGTGTGCGTAGAGAGTGAATGTTTGAGCTGTGTGCTCGCCCACGCAAATCCTCGAAAAGTCGGTCATGATGTATTTGCTCGTTTCCAGATAGAGGGGATTCGACTGATCACAATTGGATCTTCGTTCAATGGCACTAACCACTGCGGTATATACATCTGGCACGATCTCCACATGTCGAACGTTTGTCATGTAAAGTTTCCGTCACATCACGTGGTATCGTCTTATGTGGATGTATACACGTATTCATAACGTATCGCAAGTTCGCAACAATACTCATTACCGTTCATCTATGCTGCGATTTACTAACAACGGATTTTTCAAGCTCCGCAATCCGACGCATCGATACTTGTTTCAAGCTGGTCATACGAATGCAGTATCGATCCATGTGCAACACGGTGCTCGCAAAAGTATTGTCCGCTGCAGCTGTTGAAGTGCAGCGAATCGTCAACCAGGAAACAGGATGGCGTGACCCACATTCGTGCATGGAGCTTCCGAGGATTGATAGCGGGGGGGGCAGCAGGGGTTCTAGAAATACCCCCCCCTAGAACTTGCATTTTGCCTTTTGGGGGTTAGCATCCCCCCCCTAGGAGTTGCTTTTTGCCGTTGGGGGGTCAGCACCCCCCCCTAGAACTTGCACTCGCGCACACTGCGGGGCGGGCGGGAGTGCCCCACGGTACCACCATAACGCGCGCGGGGCGAGCGGGAGTGCCCCACGATACCACCATAACGCGCGCGGGTCGGGTGGGAGTGCCCCACGATACGTGCCCTGTGATACCACCATCACGCTCGCGGGGGACGGGAGTGCCCTACGATACCCCCATCACGCTCGCGGGGCGGGCAGGAGTGCCCCACGAGACCACCATCGCGCGCGTGGGGCGGGCGGGAGTGTCCCACGATACCACCATCGCGCGCGTGGGGCGGGCGGGAGTGTCCCACGATACCACCATCACGGGCGCGGACTAGTCACGCAAGGATGGTGGGGGTGGGAGTGCCCCGCGCTATCGCCTCACATGTTATATTATTATGCGCCGCAGGCGCGAATTTTTGAACATCGTTCCCGACTTTTTCGTTGAACACTAGAGTTATTCTGAGGCAAGGGGCTGTGCTCAGACCCCCCCCTAGGACTTGCATTCTACCCTTGGGGGGTGAGCGCCCCCCCCCTAGGACTTGGATTTTGGCGCTGGGGGGGTCAGCACCCCCCTGAGTCACGGAACCCTGTGCCACCCCCTGCCCCATCCAATCCTCGGAAGCTCATGCGCGGATTCGGCAATGGCAGCATGATGTCCCTGTTGCGCCACTAAATGTAAGCATCATCACTTCGTGCCAGCGATGATGAGCCGCAGTGATCGCTTTGTTTCCTGCCATAACAATTAGACTGAGACACTTCGATGCCCAATTCAGCAAAGATGCGGATGACAGATCGTCCGGCGGCTGCGATTGATGGTAGATTTAAATTTCGGTGCCATACAATTGACGACGCAGTATGCAAGTGTAATGCATACTAAAGGCCTGGAGCCGTGCGGGTTTGTGTGTACCTACACCTCACTCGATAAACACGAAGGGATCTGGCAGCGCTTTATTGCGCATTCAGACCCTCTGATATTTATTGAGCAACTGCACCCCCGTTCTTATGATACCGAACGATACGCTGCGCGGCCGATCGCGCGATTCTCGACAGACAGCAATGGAAAACAGCTTGTAACTGCTCCGGGCTATCACAGATTACGGGGAGATCGCATATTGAGACCTCGTCGAGATCGTCACGCCTGGTAGATATCGTGAGATCGAGAAGCAGAGTATTGCAAAAACTTGTTATCGGACCAGCATCATGCCATACCGACGAAACGTCAATACATCGCATCGTGCGGACGCGTCCATGGCCATCGATGTACGTCAAACTGAGATGTTGTTGCGGTGGCTGGGTACGCATGCGCGCGTAGTGCAGCATTTATGCTCGCATATTACATCACATAATAATTCAAGTGTACAGTAGTCGCGGTCCATTTAAAGCTGCCATCGCCACTTTGCCATTAACATCACAAAAAATCGGACAATGGTTTTTTGGTTTTTATTGGTACCGTTTACTTCCTTATTGGCACCGTTGTAGCTACATCCGTGTTGAACGCAGCTGGATTCACGTCCGCTGGGGTTGCGCAGGATTGCTCGCATCAGTAACCCAAGCTGCGATAGGCATTGTAGCCGCTGGAAGCGTTTTTGCTGCAGCTCGATCTGCTGCCGCAACCGGCATGGCTTCATCGATAGTTGCAGCGCCTTTGGGTGCACTTGTCGCAAGTGCTGCTTTGGGTTTACCGCATGACAGCATAACTGCGACGTGTGTATGTAATTATCTCCACCCCGTATATGGCTACTGCCCGGCAGTACTTGTAATAGTACTGAAATCGTGTTCAGTACTATTACAAGTACTGAATCCCCGCGAATTTTTTCAGGCATCTCCGTTGGTTCGGTTGGGCTACCATCCATATCTTGGCACATTTATGACCTAAACTAATTTGCCATATGCTCCATTGGTCGATATTCCACTTGGAGGCTTCTCACTGGACGTATATAACACAATGGGCAGTGATTTTCCGGATTACCTGCTTGACAAATATGTCGAAAATGACATGCCTCTTTCAATAATTTTTTTCAGGCACACCACACCGCCGAATCAAGTGGGAAAGCATTCAAATTGAAGGCAGACATCATATCTAATCACTCACATATCATGGAACAATTTGGTATCATGATACCAATTGTATATATTGTTGTAAACTTCCACCTTCCATGTAAAAACCTATTATATTCCAAGCGATCCAACGTGATTCAAGTAGCATGCAAATGTTCATTCCAACGGGTACCCAAGCGCCGTACATCGCCCAAACATGATTCAAAATAATATTTTGGACTATAACCAGCATTAAACTGGCCTATAGGTTGTCGGGGATGCATGGCTGAGTGTCGGTCATGCGCTAAGACCTCGCTGTCAGCACAGGTGTACGCGTACGCAAGTAGCATGCTAGGAATCGCCCCAACGGGCGCCCTAGCGCCATATATCGCACGGGCATGATTTGATATGATAATTCGGACTACGAGACGTACTGATTTGGGCATGGTTGATAATGGAGGTGCATGATTGAGTGGTGGGGACGAGGTGCTAGGGCCCGGTAGACAGAGTACCAGTACGCATACACAAGTAGCATGCTCGTAATCATCCCAACGGGTACCCAAGCGCCGTACATCGCCCAAACATGATTCAAAATAATATTTTGGACTACGCGAAACTAATTTTGTGGCATAATGTAGGGGGAAATAATTTTCGGGGAATTTAGCATGGGAGGGGGCACTACAGGGGAGCTGAAATCAGTCCTGGCTCAAAATTTGGGTGTTACAGCCATACACATACAGATTTTTTACATTCCTATCGTGCATAATGTACACAAATGTCACATAACACTTTATAGGTCACACAGTTCCAAGTATTGAGGAAGTTATGGCTGTTTAGGGTTTGGGTTTGGGTGTGCGGAAAATGATATGTTTGAGGGGCCGCCAACAACCACGCTTGGCGATAGGAATGACGCATTTAATGCATGCTATGCATATGGAAAGGCCATGAGCAAGTAAATTTGTCATCTATACATGTATATCGAATTTTAGAAGCCTTCACGACCGCCATACTGTGACTTATGTTCTTATGTCACACGTTCGCGCGGAGCCAATTCAATAATTTTCGTCCTTGAAAAAAGCGAATTTCGGATTTCTGGCGGGTGTGGGTCATATTCCATCACCGCGCGGGCCCAAATTCATATCAATCACGCAAGTGACTCGCTAGATATCTTCAATACCTTCCAATATCGAAACATGATGGTTGGTTTGACCTCCAAGGCCTCGCATGAGGGTCTCTCAAGGGTTATAGTGTTCAGTACTTGTAACAGTACTGAGCAAAATAAATTATTTTCAGGCATTTTACCCATCGAAAGCGCGCTCAAAATACACCACCTTAAACTTGATGGTGGCATGTATACACGTTTTCAGAAATTCAAAAGGGTCATAAATGAATTTTCTGAGATGTGGTTTGACCTATATGACCAAGTTTAATGCCGGCTACGTCTATTTTACTACGGTACTTGTAACAGTACTGAAGCTCCGGGCAGTAGCCATATATAACGGGAGGGGGCTTTAATCAATTAAGGGCGAACAGCGTATGTGCCAGGGGTCATTGGTACATCTCAGCCGTACAATTGGCAGATTGTACTTCTGTACAATGGGGCAGCTCAATGGAAATGGGTACCGAACGGGACCCCAGAGCCATTGACTGTGTACTATGGGGACAGAGATGGAGCCGAATATTGCTGGCAGCATATTATTGGCATGGCTTCTGGAGCGCTACGCCGCTGGGAGCGTAAGAGGGGTGGTGGCTGGTTTCTGGAAGACGCAACTCGAGCGAAAGAGCCAGTAGCACCATTCTCATTACCGATCAGTAATGATCGTTGGAAGTATTCGACTGAGACTGACGAGTATCGCGGAATTCCATACGCTGGTCGTCCGAAGAAATCGACGCCTACGAACAGTGACGATTCGGGTGCAGGTGCTGTGTATGGGATTATTTTTCATGGTAGAATTTTCGAACGCTGCACGTCGAGCGCGCGATCGGCAAAGGCTAAATTTCCTTTCTGAACTTCTGCGCCACAGTTAAGAAATATTCGACAGTCGCACACCGCACGGAAACCCATGAAAATTCGTGCTGGAGATATATGCTGCTGATATATCATGAAGCTAATGATGCGCAAACATGTATATGCATGCTGTTAGCCTCCCTGCTGAAGCGCATAGCGTGGGGTAACTCCGGGAGGGTCACAATTCAGCAATTCCGAAGATTCCGAGTGCCAGAAGCTTTTCGAAACGAACCCAATTTTTTTCATTAACTCCTTGCATCGAACTCCATCGTTCTCTAGGGCAACGGAATCTTGCTCAGCACCCTCGATAACCTGGGTAGCCGTTGAGAAACAAGTGTTCCGCGATGTTCCATCAAGGCCCTTGTAGTGTTCTTTCGATTCGTTCGATAGGACACTACCGCTCCAAAGCGGTCGGGATGATCGGAATTTCGCACATATCCTTGAACTAAACGTATTCAAGGATATGCGCTACAGTCTACAGTAGGTGTAACCACGCGTTTGCTCGTGTTTACAAGTATTGAAAAACAAAAATGTGATTCCGTCACTCGCGGGATAGGCGGGTTCCGCCCATCCGCGAGCGATGAAAGCAACGAATGAGGCTATGGGACAAACCATAGTCCGGTTTAACAATGAATTGTGTTCCAGGACACCCATATGCACAATATATAAGCCTTACTTACCTCAGAAACAGCATGGATCAGCGGCCAGCAAAATTAACCAATTTCGGGAAAACCTTAGGTCTGGACAAGGCTTGGTCAACGCTAAAATCGATCGGGTCAACGCACACTGCTAACGATCCAGGGGTCTAAATCCAATTCTGAGACCACATTCTCAGACTAGCGTACCCCACTCTATATCCATAGTCGCGAGGAAAATGTCATCTGAGAATGTCGACCTCGACCATGCAATCCCGTACTGTGGCCTGGATTAAGGAGAAGCTGCCAGATTCTGATTACGACGATTGCACGGGTACTGCTGACATCAAGAATGACACTGACACTGCCAGTCCGAAATGGGAGTATGCCACGCCTGTCGATTATGACTATGAGGATGACGTCAGCGAGTTCCATGACCTGGTAGCTAACGATCCAGAGGAACAAGCTGAAGCTCGGAGGCTGAAGAGACACGGATTACAGTTGATCATGGATGACAAGGGTGAAGTTATCTGGGTGCCAAAGGGCACATCCCCGCCATCACCTGTTCAGCAGGCGGATCAGCATATCCCCGAGCAGAAGTCTGGTGATGTTTCTGGTTGTGCTCGAGCTCAAGGTGTGGACACCAAATATAAGCTGAAGGGTCAACCTGACAAGTCTGGAAACATCGACAGTGATGACGAAGCTGAGTTGGCTCCTGGGAGGGAAATGGCAAAAGGTTTTTTTTGGATTAAGTTTGTGACATCTACTGGATTAAGCTTTGTCTAGGGTAGATTTAGATTAAGTTCATGTGGCACGATTGAGTGACACTCGCCAGTCGCGCCCGCTTTTTTCGACATAATGCCAAACAGTTCAACAACATTTCAAACCGTATTAGTATCAAAACATTTTACCTTTTTTTAAGCTATCATTTGACCCCACCCGCAACCGCATTGCTTCGCTTGCAGTCGCGACTGCAAGCTAAGTTGATGCGGTTTAAGATGGGGTGGACCCCCATGGGATGAATAACATGACAGCCGAGGGGTTTTCGTGCGTTTCAGCGCACGAAACCTGGCACTGATATTATTGATAGTAATATAAGTTGAACCTCTTAAGCGCAAGCACATTCGTTAAGTATACTCAAAACGAGCGCATCTTAACATCGACCTTTTTTGGGTTTGGGTTTCGATATACCCAAACCCAAAGATGCCAAAACAGTCAAGGCCTTCCCGTGCGTTCTAGAGCACGTTCGTTTCCCAAACCCAAGAAATCTACCTTAGAAATAAATTGCGCGTTTCGCGCACAAGTAACTTAAAGCCTTGAGCTTCAGGAAACTCAAAGATATATATCTTAGCAGTTTCTATGCCAAGTAGCGTGCTCTAGAACGCACGGGAAGCCTTCGGCTGTTTGGCATCTTTGGATTTGGGTACATCAAAACCCAAACCCAAAACGCTCGATGCTAAGATGCGCTTGTTTTGAGTATACTTAACGAATGTGCTTGCGCTTAAGAAGTTCAACTTATATTACTATCAATAATATCAGTTCCAAGTTTCGTGCGCTAAAACGCACGAAAACCCCTCGATTGCCATGTTTTTCATCCCATGGGGGGTCGACCCCATCTTAAACCGCATCAACTTAGCTTGCAGTCGCGACTGCAAACGAAGCGATGCGGTTGCGGATGGGGTCGTTCAAGAGCTCAAATGAAAGTCATTCGTCTCGTGAATACATATATGTTGATTACGAACGTTGAAAAGAAATTGCACTTCATGTAATGTGATTAAAATCACAAGGGGGTGTGCCTGGAGCAGTGCAACAAAGTTGGGGCGGGCAAGCGATAACTTGCATTTCCGTACTGAATAACTTACAAACGCAATACTTTACGTTCCGCTACTGCCCCATTTTACACCTGTGTGGCAGCTGTAAAATGGGGCAATAGGTCTTCCGCTGTCGCGACATGTCGCTCGGCTGTCGCTGTCAGGTTGCGCATCCGGCATGGCTACCGTTCGGTGATGATATTTACTGACGTGGGCACATCGTGCCGTAAAATTCTGCCTAAAGATTGATTTGAACGTTAGATGAAACTGCGAAAATCTGGGTGTTAATTTCGGGACTTCCATTGTACAGTAGAGGGTGTGTCACGATGAACGACCATATCGCAAAAATGAGACACGCGGGCGTAAATGAGAAAAAAATGAGAAAGCATTAAATTGTCTGCCAAATTGGTTTTTGGGGTTCTGAATGACAAATATTAGGGTTAATTTGAATAGTCCTTGAAGGAATTTCGAAAAATCTGGTTTTTGACTCTTCAAAGTAGCCACGCGAGTCACGCGGGCGGCACGAAAACGGGAAAGGTGGAAGTATCGTGTTAGGTGTGGAAAGTTATGATTTTGCCTTATGTTTGTGAACGAAATGTTAGATTTTTGCACTATTAGAATATGTAATATTTTGACATTTCCAAAAATGCAACTATTTGCTTACATGGGAGAGATCCAGCAGATGTATGGCCCATTTTAGGGTGTTTGGAGGGTCACGTAGTAAAATACTTCTCATCGGGCGAAAGTGAGCAGCAAAGGAGATATTTCCAAAAGCTATTGTGCTGGAAAAGTTGTTCGGGAGTGAAACCAACCAGGGGTGATGCTCCCTCAGGCTTCATGTGACCCAACATGGGCATTCAGCGGGTAAATTTGCCCTGAACAGGCTATTCCAGCACTATTCTCGGCAGCTAAGAAGACCGGTTAACTGTATTATTTCGCGGGAAACATTAAAATACGTCAGAGGCAAAATATCCCGCGGCAGGTGTTCCTACAGGTGTGCTGCGCATGGATATATCGGGGCGTCCAAGGTTCAGGGTTTTAGGGTATATGTTGGAGGAGTCGTAACCGGAGGTCGTTTGCACACACCTGCGTTCGTGACATAGAACCGCAACCCGCACCTTAGACTACCTACACCAGTATGGCCAATATTGGAATATTGCAGTATTGGATATGGCCTTTCGATACTTTTACGTTTCGCGACTGCCAGTTACAACAAGCCCAATGGGTTCCTGAAGACCCTTTAATTCTCCGCTTGTGGCGGCAAGCGCGGCAACAAGCTGAAGAAGACTGGGAGGACTTCGGGCAACATGCAGTTAATCTCAGGACCTATCACCGGTGGAGTTTTTGGCCGATGTACGTCCACGGCCGTAGATCCAGCGAAAGGTTCGGTGTGAGGCATCTCGTGTACTGGTATGAGGGCGGGTGGATCTACCACCGATACTCAGATTTGGAGTGGCGGGCGTGGCGAAATAGAAACCGCTACAGCGAAACAACGCACGGTGCCCTGACAGAGCTGGAAAGCGATCTGCTGCAGGAAGATGATAGGAGATGCGCAGTTTGCGGGCGTATGTTAAGAACCTGCACCCTGGCGCGCATATTTGATGCTAGCGCGTGCAATGAGGAGACGTATGCTTGGTAGCTAACACTTATGTCACGTGACTGTACACAAATAAACCGTATATTTACATGTATGAAAAACAATAAGTTTCACGCCGTGTTGCCATTGTAATCTAGTGTGCGTGCCACGAGGAATGAATGAGGCTGTGTTGCTTACCTTCACCTGTCCAACGCCTCGGAGGCCAAGTTTTCCCTGGCCACCTTCAGAAGTTCTGCCTTTTCAGGTCCTCCTGGAACTCCGCCGACAGCAGGTTTGCCAGGAGGTTCGTCCCAGCAAGTCAGGATCTCGCTCGCATCGAAGTCGTACCAACCTGTCACTTTCGGAGCGGCTCTCCGGAAGGCGTTCTCCGCGAACAAGCTGTTCATGTCAGAGAAGGTTTTGCTTGTTCTCCTCGTTCTCGGCATAAGCAGAGGCGCACATGGAAGCCAAAACCCCCACTTCACTCTGTTCGTGTTCAGATCCACCTCCAAGACCTCCACGAAATGCATGGGCATGGACACGGCGTTGTTCCCAGGCATGCGGATAGTAAAGCTGCAGCCGTCGTTGCCCGCGGCCACCGTAACTGCGAAACTTTTGCCCGCACTCTTCGCCAGCATGTCGATGGTGTAGTCCGTAGGAAGGTTACGGTAGGCCAACGGTATGTCGTCGTCCGGGTCGTCCTCGTCGTCCTCGTCGTCCTCGTCGTCCTCGTCGTCCTCGTCGTCCTCGTCCATCGAGACGCCTGCGAACTGTCCAGTCTCCGCCTCCGGGGGATGCGCGTTCTCCACATGCTCCGCAATCTGGTTTGCATCCTCGAAAAAGCAATCGTCGTCAGGAGCGAAGCTGTCCGTTATAAGGGCGCCTGTCGGACCGATCACAGAGGCCGCTCGGAATAGCACTCGTCCCTTTTCACGACCCCGCGCTTGTCGAGACTTCCCGGGTGGAGACTTGCTCCCTGGGGACGCCTTTGCCAATGGCGAGCTGCGTGCACGCTTGTCGCTTGGAGCTCGTGCTTGATCTCCCTGTGGCGCTGCAGGAGCAGGGCATCCTCGGCCACCTGCGCCTGGCCCTCGTGCTGCCGGTGCCTGTGGGCGAGTAGGCATAGCTTCGTTGGTTTGCGGGCCTCGCGCAGCAGCTCCTTCTCGTCTTGCCTGTGTAGTGGCTGTTACAGCCTCGAGTGATGGCGCCGCCCGCGCAGCTCCGCCGGCTTCGGAAGTTCTTGCAGGCAAGGCCTGCTCCGTACCCGGCGACGCTTCCTCCCCGGTTTCCTCACCTATCGTCGCTCGGCTTTTTTTTCGAAGGACTCTGAGATGTTCGTGGTGGGCCTTTCGGGCGACATCCGTCGCTTCAAATAAGGCCTTCGCCAACGGCTCCTTGAGTGGGCGTTCAGGAAGTTCAACTCCCAGGTGGTGCAACGCTGCTTTACACTCGGCCACCGTGTACCTGCAATGGCAGCCGACGCGTAAGACGATACAGCTAAGACTCAGGTAGGCATAATACTTGCAAGACCTAACAATGAAATCGAGGTGCTCGCAACCGACCAACGGGACGAACCAAAAATCGACGGACTCGACGTCCCTCGCTTTCTCCACGCACTTGCGCACGATCTCTTGTGGAGGTTTCCGCGGAAGGTCATCCTTGCTTAACACGTTGCGACCATCGGATAACACTTCGAACTGTTCGGGCATCGTCCGTTCTGGCACCTCCTCCTGCACTGGCTTCTTGTGCCAGGCGTTCTCGTAAAGCTCCTTCAAATCCACAGGAGCCTGTGGGGTCGGCGTCGGTCCAGCCCAGGCATCGTAGTCCTCGGCGGTCTTGGGCAAAGGAAAGTACCCGAGCAACGTGTCCAGCGTGTCACTTGGAATACGGTAGTGGATGTAGTCGCACATGCGACTGAAAGCAGTGCGAGTTTCCCTCTCTTCCTTCGGGTCTAGCGGCTTCACCCCTTCTAACGTGGGGCTGCTGTCGAAAGCTGGGTAAGTTTTCATTACCTCCGGGCCCTTACGGAGATCCTCATCCACTCCGTCAGGCATGTGGTTTGCGTATTGTTCTCCAAACTTGTACTTCAGCCGTGTAACACCATCCACGTCCTTCTCGAAGTGCATCAGGTGTGTACGCCTGCCTTTCCCAGAATAGCCTTCAAACTTTGGGTTTATGTGCGGCTCCAGCCAAGCCTTGAAGTCCAACTGTTGGCCTTGTCACCGGCCAGCTTCGTAACCAGCGCCAATCCACGATTCCAGGGTCAACAGCCACACTCCAGATTTGCGCGCGTCTTTCCCAAATATGAACATCTTGATGAGTCCAAACCAACCGTCGCAGTCGTTATGGGTGTGCGCGACCATCAGACGGTGGAAGACAACCACGTTGTAAATATTGTAGTGCACCAACACCGCACAAAACGCGAACGTGTTCTTGTTCCAATTTTCTGAGCCACCATCCAGCTGCAAATGAAGCTCCTTCCGGAAGTAGCGCTTGCCCGCGCGACCTTGTGCGGTGTAGTGCAACAAGTTCCACAGTGTCGGTAGCAGCATGTTTGCACCCTTAGCCCCGCTCCAAGGGAGCCCAACGGAAAATAGAAGCAACGAGCCATGAAGTATCGTGAGCTGCAGGTGTAGGTTAAAGAAATGCTGTTTCTTCTCGCTGATGCCCATAACTTGATGCGGGGCATGCGGAACAACCGTGTTCTGATTTGCCGCGCCGTCCGCCGCTATGGAGTCGATCCGACCGTCAGGGTCAGAACCCTCCTTCCGCCCGAGGTCATAACACGTGCGTTGCAACCTGTGAATGTAGTCGTGTCGCGCGAAACGAGCAGAATAGGCGTC
>LGRX02029125.1:0-78485 GCA_001247695.2 Cymbomonas tetramitiformis | reverse complement strand
TGCGTACATATATATATATATTCACTATATATATATTTCACACTTCCCGTCAGGTTATGGGTTACCACTAGCTGGTGGTTTCTCACGTTCTTTTTAGCTATCATTCGGATCCCGCGCAACGCGGTATACAGTGACGCAACGTCACTACTCATCCAACCGGCCGGCAGCCACGCACCGTTACTTCGCCGCCTTCCCCCCAAACGTGCTGCAACAGCATCCACAGTTATTTATTTGAGCGTAACGCCCAATCTTTTTCTTCGTGCGCAACGCACGCTTACGACCACCATTTCCGACTACGTCCTACCCGACATGTCAGCAGCCGCCAACACGCATCTTGGCAGTAGGCTTCGGGCCGCCCGCGCCACTGGCGGGGGGTCCCCCCATTCTACCCCTGCTTCCAGTCCTGGCGGGGATGACGACTCCGACCCCATCATTCGGATGTCCACTTTGCGGAGCCGCCCAACGCCGATTTCTCGGTCTGCGACCTCTGCCGAGTTCCACGCCGACTGCGATGCCTGGGTCTCCACTCCAGTTCGAGCTTCTCAACGTGGAGAATTCACCGACAAGCTCGACTTCGCCTTCTCCTATGGGGAGGAGCTATCGAAACTACTTTGTGCCCACGGCTTTAAGCCCAAAATTGGCATTACCCTTGACACCCCCGAAGCTGAATCCGATTTCGCTGTCCTCTTGGCCAACATGTCTCATGTCTTTGGCCCTGTGTCCCGCGACGAGTTCCTGAAGCTTCTGGATCTGGACAACGAGTACGAGGTCTACCACTTAACCCTGAACGAACTCATCTACATCGTCCTCCCAACGGTTCTCCGCGGTACTGCCCTGACTCTTTACGAGGAGTCTTCCCTGGTGCACCCCCATGACGGCCGCTGCGCACTGCAGCGGCTGCGTTTTCACGTTGAGGGCATTGGGGACCCCGACCCTCATCGGTTTTGGGTTCGCCTTCGCGCTGTGGTCATCGACGAGACCATTGAGCCCGCCCCCCAGCTTGCGGTTTTCCGCGTGCTCGCGGACAAGCACCGCAAGCTCAATCCGTCCTACGCCGACAGGACCTCGTCCAGGACCTGTACGCCGTCCTTCGTGCATCCGCCTCTGCCTCCCCCCACTTCGCGCCCCTCTACCTGGTGGTGCTCCGTGAGTTGGGCATGGGTCAACCCTTCACCTACGCCTCCCTCGCCCTCCGCCTCAGCAAGGTCTTCCGCGACGAATTCCCGCTGGCGCGCCGGTCCGAGCCGGTGTCCGGTGGTGGTGGCTCAGCGGCTGGTGGTGGTGCCCGAGGCGGTGGTGGCGGGTCTCCTGGTGGCTCCGCTTATTCCTTCGGCTCGCGCCGTAGGGAGAAGCCCGTCGGCGATTGGAAGCCCGTCAAGGGCGTTCGCTACCTTCAATGGGAAGGGAAAGGTAGCCCCTGCGTCACTTGCTTCCGCCTCTGGGCGGTGACCGACGCACACCTGGGCACTGCGGGTGTTTGCCCTTACTCATGCACCAAGGCATTTAGCCCTGACCGTGTCCCTCCTGATGCTCCGCCCCCTCCCTCGAAGCCGCCACCTTTGTCTGCGTGGCCTCCGTCCGCCGCTCCTGCCGCGCGTGCTCTGCAGGTGGAGCCGGAGCCGCAGGGTGGCACCGCGCCGCAGAGCCCGGCTGTCATGCACGTTCGTGCCATCGAGCCCGCTCCCGATTCGTACGAGATGGACACGGCGGGCCTGTCATCGACCTTGATGCTGGTGACGCGGCGTGGGTGCCTGCCGCCATGGTGTTGTCTCAGTACATCGACGAGGAGGACGACACCGACTGGCCTGCTTTCCGCTCTGGCCCCGTCTACATCCCGCCCACGGACCTCGGCAAATCGGCCGTGACCGATCACGGCATTGCACCACCGTCTGGTGGTGCACCCTGATTGCAACATCGCACCTCACCTAGCCTCTAGCTTTGCATCTTGCTTCGGACTGCAGCCTATGCGGGGTACCGCTCTAGATGGACACTGGGGAGCCCCATTGGGCCCGTAACAATTTGTGTTGCTAGGGTTTAGGGTGTGTTTGCTTGCTGTGTCCTTTGCCTGACACCTCACCTCTTCGCGGTGAGGTGGTGTCATGGAAGCAGTGACTTTTGCCCCCCCTCTCCCAGGGGGGTCGGCAGCCCTGCTCTTGTGTCACCACTCGATCTGCGGTGTCAGGTTTAGGCTCCCAGCTCTCAGCTCATAAAACACCTAAGTATTTTATTCGATCATCTTTTTTACTGCGAAATCCGTGCGAGCCACTGCACAGCTTTCTTGACCTGCGTACACATATATATATTCACTATATATCTCTATGACGGTCGAGTTTTTTCCGAAAATCGATACCGTTTTGACTTAGTCGCGTAGACCTCCCACGAGTGCGAGCCACGGGCTGTCACCCCACTATTCTGCCACCACTCTACCCCCCACCCCTCCGGGTAATCTTGGGGATGTCCTGTGGTGCATTTGAGTACCTCGCACGCCCTTAGTAGACCTCAAGGGAATCACTCCAGAGCGGCCCATCTGCTCACCCACCCACCACACCGAGGACCCCCTCTGGACCTCTATGACTAACCCCCGAAATTCCTGCAAAGGTTTTGCAGGCTCTTCTCGCCCCCCTTAGCCCCCCGGCGTGCAAATTACCCCAAGGTACCTACTTGACCCCTGTGCACCGAAATATGGCCATTGGGCCTACGCTACAGCTCGCACAATGCAGCTGAATCACTACCCCTGGGCTTCCCTCCAGAATTGGAGGGCAAACCGTCATAGAGATATCGGGGGCCAGTCACCTTTAATTTCAAGGGGTCTACGGCCACCCCAGGGCCCAAGGGGGGTCGATTGGACCTCCACAGGGCTTAGTAGATAAGTTATGATGATTTCCTACCGGGGATGCCGATTTTGAAGTTGGGTCGATATCTCTATGACGGTCGAGTTTTTTCCCGAAAATCGATACCGTTTTTGACTTAGTCGCGTAGACCTCCCACGAGTGCGAGCCACGGGCTGTCACCCCACTATTCTGCCACCACTCTACCCCCCACCCCTCCCGCGGGTAGTTTTGGAGATGTCCTGTGGTGCATTTGAGTACCTCGCACGCCCTTAGACCTCAAGGGAATCACTCCAGAGCGGCCCATCTGCTCACCCACCCACCACACCGAGGACCCCCTTTGGACCTCTACGACTAACCCCCGAAATTCCTGCAAAAGTTTTGCAGGCTCTTCTCGCCCCCCTTAGCCCCCCGGCGTGCAAATTACCCCAAGGTACCTGCTTGACCCCTGTGCACCGAAATATGGCCATTGGGCCTACGCTACGGCTCGCACAATGCAGCTGAATCACTACCCATGGGCTTCCCTCCAGAATTGGAGGGCAAACCGTCATAGAGATATATATATTTCACACTTCCCGTCACGGATACAGAAAATCAGAATTATATATCCCGATAAATGTTGAAGAATGATGACGCGTGACAGGCGCCGGGGCTTCCGCTGGGCTTTTTCAAGAGCCCAAATCTGAGTTTCAATATATCCCCCAAGCCACCCCATGCCCATATCGAGGGCACATCTCCTGACTACCAACTCTGGGAACAAGAGTTGGCATATCGATATGACGGGCGGGGGCGGGGTAAGAAAACAAAAAAGATACATTTCATGACCAGCGTAAGATTCGTCCTACCGGAATGAATTTTTATTTGCCTGCCTCCATCTCCACACAAGTCGAGTGACCTCTGAAGGTGTTTAGCTAACATGGGGAAGAAAAACAAGATCACCAGTGACGTCGCCGATGAAGTTACTACTCAGCAATCAAACAAGAAACAGCGTGTCGAGGAGGGTGCAGTAGTTAAGAAAACGAAGAAAAATAAGGAGCAGATAGACTGTTCCGACAAAGCTAAGGAGAAGACACCAACGAGCGAGACAAAACTCGCCGCAGATGCCCCCGGAGATGATCTGTGGCGAGTCCAGATACGCGGAATCCCATACACTTCTACTGCGGAGCAGATATCCCAGTTCATTGAGGAAAAGGTTTCAATTAAGTCGGAATTGGTCGAAATGCCGAAAAAGAATGTGAAGCCCTCGCGCCTGAAACCTGGGGAAATGCGCCCTGGACAATGCGCGGTCACATTGCAGTCGCGGTCGGAAGCTCTGAAGGTCGCAGAATTGCATAAAGCAGAACTGGGTGGTCGTTGGATAGAGGTGGACACACCCACGTGTGTTTCCAAGCCCGATAACGCTTCTCAAGGAACTGCGTCTGGTATAAGCGACCAGCGGCGCGCTGTGTCCCGCGAGGCCCCTGCTGCCTCAGTGCGGGGCGCTCAACCCTGGAAACCGCAAGCTCGAGCGGCTGACAACGACAAGGTGATCAGCAAACACGAGATATGCCTGAAGTTTTTACCCTACGAGACCACCGAAGAGGCCCTGAAAGCCTTCTTCTCAGAAGCTGGCGAGATCCAAGGCGAGCCCGCGCTGCTACGCGATCCCTCCACCGGCAAGTGTAAGGGAATGGGCTGGATAACCTTTGTGGCAGAGGAGGCGTGTGCGGAGGCTCTGACTTGGAACGGCTGTTACTTCATGGGTCGCAACTTAAACATTTCTCCTGGATATACTCGAGCTGGGGCGCCTCAGGGGACCATTCAAGCCACGGGTACGCATACACCTGCGTTGATCGAGGAGGTGGTGGCACGCATGGTGCTCCCAGATCCCGATGCGGTTTATATTGATGGGACATTTGGGCGCGGGGGCCACTCTCGCGGAATTCTCAAGCACCTAAGCAGTAAAGGACGGCTGCATGCCTTTGATGTGGACGATGCTGCCATCGAAGTAGGGAAGAAGTTGGAGGAAGAGGACTCCCGTTTCAAGATCCATAAAGGACTGTTTGGAGGCATGGGTGATGTCATCCGTGAGTTAGGCATCAAACCCGCAGGAATCTTGCTGGACATCGGGATATCCTCGCCGCAGCTCGATGGGGATCGTGGATTCCGGCCTGAGATGGACAGCATCTTGGATCTAAGATTTGACCTGTCTTCGGGCACACCTGCTTGGCAATTTCTTCAAAACGTCGAGCTGAACGAGCTGGTACGAATTTTGACAGAATACGGTGGGGAGGACCCAACTGTGGCACGACGGATTGCGGAAACGGTTGTTTTGCGGCGTGAGGCTAACGCCGTTCCCAAGCGCACCCGCGCGTTCGCCGAGTTCATACAGCAGATTAAGGGGAAGGAATATCAGGCTATGCATCCAGCGAAACTCACATTCCAGGCTCTTCGCATCCACTTGAACAAAGAGTTCGACGAGCTTCGCAATAGCATTCGGAACTCCTTGAAGTTTTTAGCCAAAGGCGGGCAGTTGGGCATAATTACCTGGAAGCACAGTGAGTGTGCGATCGTGATGGATGCATACCGCCAAGAAGAGTGTTGCACTCCACAGTATCCTTTGCTGAACCTGTATTTGGAAAAACACCCAAGCTCACCATTGAAAAAGGGTTGGGGGTGGCTCATGGAGGATGTCTCAAGGCCTTCCGCCAAAGAGCTTCAATATAACTCCAGGTCAAGGTCAGCTCTGCTGCACGTTCTTCGAAAACAGAAAGGCATCAGAATCGCAGACCTTGAGAAAGTTGCCTATCCGCTCATGGATATGCCTGCAAAGGTTTAAGAGTTCAGGTTATAAGATGTCAAGATATTGTTGGTTACAAAAAACAAACTGGAAACTAAATTCCTCTGGTAGCGTGTTGTACCCTCTCCCAGTAGAGTGCAGGATGAGAAAGTGGTGCGTGGAATACTGCAGCGCGCCAATGCGTAGTTTGACAGACACTTGCAGAAGAGAAATTTTATATCTCAGAGACAGAGAGTCTCAGCTTCATACATGCACTCATTTCCAGTTCTGTTGCCTTATCCATTCGCCTTGAATAGTTTAGATATGTGGGTGGTCAGTGCAAACTTTAGATTGGAAACACGCTGGGTAGTTCTTAGAACTTTACTTCATCTTTCCAACCACGTAGCAAATACAGCTTTGACCAGTGTTCCTTTAGCAAAACCATATGGAAGTTCGGGGCCACCAGTCAGTCGGTGGATTCTTATTTAGTAAAAGGGTCGATGTTGTCATAATGGTAAGGAGACTTCCATACAATTAAGTGACTCAAGTTTCACACTCGGCAACTAAATCCAGATTTTGGGAGTAATTTTGCCAATTGTGCGCATGGATTGTTCTCCAGACATGTGATCCCCCATAGAGACATTTGACAAGATGCACGTGGCTGTCCATAATATACGAGCACATGTGTGACTCACAATGACGGACTTAGACGGCATGATCTTACAATGCTCCTTACTAGTTAATATTTTAGGAACAACAAGTCCATACACTACGTATACCGCAGATACAAGGTCCTTCCACGACATGCAGCGACGATACAAAAGTATCACGGCAGCGAGAGTATATATTACTGCATGCCCGCGCCGCTAAATACGATAGTGCATATGCCAGCGCAACTTAGCATGCTCACGCCTATGCAAAAAAAATAGCATTAGCATGATGCGTCTGTGCTAAAACATACAGTAGCATTCGCATGCGCACCTGTGCTAAAATGACATGACATGAGCTCATTCCAATGACATTCCAATGACATTGACATGAGCTCATTCCAAATCAAATGACCCTCCCATGGCATTCAGATGCCAACCGGTAATTTTTACATGTCGCGCGCTCCTGAGGGAAAATGATAATTGGGGAATAGAAAAGTCAAGGTTCGGGAATAGAAAATATATTACCATATTTCGGGAATAGAAATGTCATGACGACAATTCTCGAAAAGGCGGACCTGCGCCAGTTCTCGTAGATTCGCATGTAATATCGTTTACCGTATATAATGATACAATTGTTAAATTATTCCAAATTCGTCTTGTACAGACCATGTAAATATAAATACGAAAAGTGGGTAATATAATTATATATTTTAGACGGGGATGTCGTGCGGAGCCGGGCATATTTATTCTGGAGGAGGAGGAGGAAGGGGGGAGGGGGGGTTACCCTCTTTACCCCCGGTATGTGGGTGGTGGGGACTGGATGCCCGCTTTAACCAGCTTACAGATTCCCGTTTTTGCCGCCCCCTCCCCACTCGTCCCCCGTCCCTCCATTTTAAAGATGGCAGCCCCCCTCCCCCCTCACATCCCCTCTAACATATATAATCATATTACCCACTGTTCTTATTTATATTTGCGTGGCCTGTACAAGAATTTGGAATAATTTAACAACTATATAATTATATACGGTACATGATATTACATGCGAATCTACGAGAACTACGACGACACGAGCTCGACAGACCTGTGTCACGAGTTTTAGGAACCGGTTTAGAATACAGAACGGGCTATGGCCGAGACTTTGACGAGTACTTCGGAGTTCGGACGGTCGGTGTCATACGATAGTATGTCAGCATGCTATTTCTATTCTCAAAATGTTATAAAGATATTTGTATTCCCGAACCTTGACGTTTCTATTCCCAATTAATTTGGACTCCAGCTCCTGAGCTAGCATGGGATCATGGGGGCTGTCTGTGGGGGTGCTAGGGATGTTGGGAGTTCGGGAATTTGCGTCGGGTTGGCGTGTCGCCCCAACACACGAGTAAAAGGATTTAAGGGAGTGCTGGGGTTTTCGGGGGACTTCAAGAGGAATGCCGGAGGACGTTTTGTAGTAGGAGGAGTATAGGGGTGGGAATGTCAGTGATTGGAGAACATGTTGTGTACGTGCTGACACCTCGTATGAGGTGATATGCTAGAATCTGCCTACGCGGACTGTCACGCTACGACAGTCTGATATGACGGAACTGGCATAGCATACTCCGCAACAACGTAAAGCACAACGCTCTCTCTCTCTCTCTCTCTCTCAATCCAATAGTATTTTATCGACTGTATATACAGCTTAGCTTTTCCGAAAACGTCTTAACTGACACTTTCTGTCAGGTTATATATGGTCCTCACTTGCGCATTGTGCCCCACTTTTGAGCTCATGATTTTGACGTCATTTTTGCTGAGAAGTGCGGGTGGGCGTGAGTAGTGTGAGCGATTTATTGCAGCTTACCCTCCCCATGCGACTTCGAGTACTCGAGAGCGCGAGTAGCAGTTGCGTGAACGTAATGTTTCCGGCTTTCTACATCTTTCGTCTTGCGACTAGTGGTGCCTACGGATTATCTTTTACCCGCTTGTCACGACCAGTGCTCCCTCGACTGTTACTTGCGCGACCCGAGTT
Source organism: Cymbomonas tetramitiformis (assembly GCA_001247695.2). Taxonomy (NCBI): domain Eukaryota; kingdom Viridiplantae; phylum Chlorophyta; class Pyramimonadophyceae; order Pyramimonadales; family Pyramimonadaceae; genus Cymbomonas; species Cymbomonas tetramitiformis. The sequence goes on along the minus strand of LGRX02029125.1, from coordinate 70,247 downwards.
CGACTGGGTGACGTGACAACTTTGTGACAGAGGAGCGACAGCGGTGTTGATTATGACGCGACCTTAGCTATTTTCGAGGAGAACTGGCAAAGATACGAAGAGCAGAATGAGGAGAATCGGCTCGGGGTCGAGCCGTTGGTTTGACAGAGATACCGTCAATGACGCGCAGCAATGTGATTGGAGGAAAGAAGAGTTAACAAGAAATGAGGGGACGTTGCAAGATAAGTAACGCAAGCGGCAGTAGGGGACTTTTTAGAGGCTCATTATTGTTTTGCCCTTGGCAGGCCAAAAGCGTGGCTATATTACATTTGCGAAGACATAAGTACTCTCAGTGCATTTATTATAAGGAATATATTTACACACTTAAAAAGCATCGAAGAACCTTGTGCTGGCATCTTTGAAGTATTGCTATGTGCGTTGCAGCGCAGTCGTGAATGTAAAGCAACTTTCGAACTCTTTTTCAAAACAATGATGTGCCTCTCTACAGCGACTTAACCAGCGTCAGCAAGTAGAACTGGCGGACAAACCTACTAGGCGGTTCACTCGGGCAGTGTCACATCTCAGCTCCGAGGCAAGCCAGAGAGACAAAGATCAGGAGGAACCTGCAGTGACATCCCCAGCAGCGGGTTTTGACAAATTGTCACCAACTGCAAGTCCACGGCGGCACAAAGAACCAGGCGAGGGTGCCACACAAATTCGGGTCAGTGAACAAATTACATAAGCACATCACAAAGCTATTCAAGAATATTCACCTTTTTGAGATTTGGTTAAGCCTTCCTTCAATAACTTGAAGGACGCGCAAACATCGCACTGAGAAAATCGGTTCACCGATGGAATCTTGAGCCAAGAGCTGCAATCTTCGTCAAATACTTTGTAGAAGTAACTGAGAGAGATCTTTTTGCTCTCCTCATTCTCACGCAAGCCCTCGATGTACTCGTCCCACAGCTCTTCGATGGTCAAACCATCCGAAAGGTGAATCTCGGCTTTGTCAGGTTGGGGTTGTCCGTATTCGTCCGCATATTTCTTGATCCATGCGACGACCGACTCGCGTTTCAAGGAAATCTTGTGGTTGTTCTCCTCGTACGTCAATCCATGAACAAACGTGTGTCGGCCCTCGAGCACGCGTGTCCGACAGTCGTGAAGATGCCCGTAGCTGATGCCGTAAGCCATATAGTAGAACTTAAAGCACACCTGTTACAAAACAAAAGACACCGTCACTCAAAAATAATTAACAAATTATCCAAGGAAACGCATAAGGGTTTTTATAGGTTGGCTGGATCTAAGACGCTTGGGAGACACCCCCAGAACTGCACGTCTGCAGGCGGGACGGCCGTCGCGTGCTCGTCAGCACTCTCCAAACCACGCCTTAAATCTGCGCAACCTACACCCTTAGTGGGAATCGAACCCACGAGTGCGAGGTTCATAGCCTAGCGCCGTACCAACTCGACCAACGCGTCGGGAATGTACTTTATGAAATTTATTTAGAAATTTATGATACAATGTTCCACATTCCTGTGATGACATTACACAATCTATCACAAGGTCCAAGAAAAATTTCGCTTTGGCCAGAGGCCGTTCATTAGCTAATGAACGGTTCCCGTAGCCAAAGTGTCTAATTAAGAGTCGCGCTTTGGCCAGAGGCCGTTCATTAGCTAATGAACGGTTCCCGCAGCCAAAGTGTCTAATTGTGAGTCGCGCTTTGGCCAAAGGCCGTTCATTAGCTAATGAACGGTTCCCGCAGCCAAAGTGTCTAATTGTGAGTCGCGCTTTGGCCGAAGGCCGTTCATTAGCTAATGAACGGTTCCCGCAGCCAAAGTGTCTGATTGTGAGTCGCGCTTTGGCCAGAGGCCGTTCATTAGCTAATGAACGGTTCCCGCAGCCAAAGTGTCTAATTGTGAGTCGCGCTTTGGCCAGAGGCCGTTCATTAACTAATGAACGGTTCCCGCAGCCAAAGTGTCTAATTGTGAGTCGCGCTTTGGCCAGAGGCCGTTCATTAGCTAATGAACGGTTCCCGCAGCCAAAGTGTCTAATTGTGAGTCGCGCTTTGGCCAGAGGCCGTTCATTAGCTAATGAACGGTTCCCGCAGCCAAAGTGTCTGATTGTGAGTCGCGCTTTGGCCAGAGGCCGTTCATTAGCTAATGAACGAGTTCAAAAATAAACATACCTGCTTTTTGCCCAAAAAGTATTTGAAGTCGAACTTGTCCTCAGATCGAAAGCTGTTTTTTAGCAAGTCCTTCACGAAGTATTCCTTCCTATCTTTTTGCGACATGCTGAAAATATTTTCGCGAAAAGACTGAATATCTGCGGATGAGAAAGATAGACAGCAGTGCGACTTGCAATTGCACTTAATGGTTTCTGCCATTGATATACTGTCAGCCTGCAAACGTCGCTGCTTAATACTAATTACGCCTGTATATTGTTTCTTGCGTATGTCGGATTCGTACGGTTTGCGCACGACAATCTGCTTGTTTACTTCACCATTTAAACAAACAAGAGGAAGAAGAGTTAGAAGAAGATGGGTCAGATGAGAATGATGAATAAAATAGTAGGATTTGTCGACCGCCCTGACTGATAGTATCAGTCATGCCTCGACGGTATAGGGTGAAAAGTACTCTACTCGTAAACATTTGAATAAAGAATGATACATGTATGCATATTTCGGTGTTTTCATTGTACGCATACTGCACTTTTCTACCGTGTTGCCTTTATGTATCCCTATTTCGCGCATAAATATCACTAAACCCTGATTTTTATGAAATATATATAAATCCAAAAATGACATATGATAATGTCATTTTCATCGAATAGTGTGTTCGCTGCGGAGTGGGAGGCTTGGGAGGCCTCCTACAACGTGCATGGGCGTGATCACGAAGACCACCAGCTCTACCAGGGTGGTCCGGGATTTTCCGACGATTCTGCTGTCGGCGGACAGTATGATTACGTGGATTGCAACGACGATTATGGTGGCCATGGGGACTGCGACTCTGGTGGTGCCTACGATGGCTACGATGATGGTGGCTATTACTATTGATTGGTTTCCTTTTTATTTATCTGCGACGTATCCGGGCGCGACGGCATTTTATCTCTTTTATTTGTTGATTTACTCACGACACTTGTCGGCTGCGATTTATTTTTTCTCTATCAGTTAATTTACTCACGACACTAGCTGGCGGCGGCTCTGTTTATTTCTGGTTGGATCCGGCACAGTGTCATTCTCTGTTATTCGTTGAGCACCATTGTAAGACCCCAGAGGAGGGCAATTTTTTGGTGGCAACATTTATTTCGGGGATCCTACTAGTGCCACTCGCCAGCAGGAATTTGAGCCGTGGGCCAGACACGAGCGTGCTCTGGATTGATTGAGGCATCGGGGATTTGAGTTGCTAGACCGAACACGAGCGTGCTCTGAATCTATGGGGATCAGCAGATCTTTTCCCGTTCAGACGTTCACTCGACGGGCAGATTCTAAAATCGAAACCTTAGCCACACGCATTTGTTATACCTATGTCCACTACCCGGCCTTGGGTACATCACGATGTACCCAACGTATGCAGATTTTCCCGTGTCATTTGTGCACCGACCGCTTGGGCAAATGTCTTGACAATACCCTAAACCGATCCGCCATAAGCGGATGCGCGCATGTCGGCTTTTTGATCACGTGTACTCAAACGCCGGCTACCACCGTATGCCGCCGGAAAGAAAATGAAAAGTCGATATTTTTGGGTACATCCCTTGGGTACATCGATGGGGATGCCTCATATGTGCTCCTTAAACAATAGCATCGCCAAATCTAACGTCCGTGCATCATGTAGTACCCTAAAAAGCAAGTGTCATTCTGTTCAACACAATGCAAATTCCGAATTTAGTGAATTCCGGACTTTAGAAATTGGCATTCATCCATTCTAAAAATGTACACGCCAGTCGAAAAATAAGATATTTGGGTGATGCTAGACTTTCAGAAATTCGCAATACATATATACTTGAAGATTTACTGTGCCGCACACACCAACCTTGCGATATATGCCCTCTAGCAAGCAATTATGATGGCTGGCTGGTCAGCTCGCGTGACCACTGTTTCAGGGGGGAAACCAACGAGCCAATATATTAGAGGGGAAGCCAACGAGCCAACGAGCCAATATATGCATTCCAACCGGGCCTCCCGCCCAAATATGATTAAGACATATGTATAGGTTCAATTTGATGGTATCCGCGCAGGTGTAGTGTTGATATATGATTGGTAAAAAATTATTGAAGATGAGTCACTAATTTGCCACATTTTGAATGTTCCAAAAATCCGTTTTCAAAATTTTGAGTGTAGAGGTTTGAAATGCGTTCGTCATGGATATATGGGATGGATATAGGCCAAACCAGCGTTCAAATAAATTAATATAGGACCTATATATACCACCTTTCATTGGTTAGACACCACAAATCACGGGAGATGGCCAATTAAATTATCGGAACAGTGGTCCTCGTGGTAGGACCAAATCGTCGATTTGGTCCTACCACAATCAAGGACTGCGGGGCAGTAGCCAGAAGGGGATCGATGAATGCCTTGGATCTCACGCAGCAGGTGCACCGCATGGTAGAGGTTGTCGCCCGTGTCTTTATTCTTTGTTTCAACGAATAATGCCTTCGTTCCGATGAGCGCGCATGGCAGTAGCAGCTCTACGTAATCATTTCTGGCGAGCACAGTGATTCCTTGGTTCTCCATAATTATATGCATCTTCTACCTGACGGTACGCTCGCAAACTGGCCAAACGGCACACCGTATGCTGGCTCTCGGTGTCTATCACCAGGTAGTATGCAAGGACCCTCGCATATGGGAATTCTGATAGGGAGTCCAGCCCAGTCGGGAGCAAGTTCCCGAAGCCAGTGTTCGAGATGGAAACGTGGTAGGAGACTCGCTTCTCCGCCCTCGTGTACAAGGAAGACGTGAATTCCTCCAGATTCAGGGACATCCTCAAGTACACAATGATATCGCACGTGCATAATGGCTGTGCACCGTGCTGCTGGGGGTGCAGCATGCCAACCAAATGCTGCAGTTGTGCTAAGCAGCTTGCGAGGACGGGTGCGTCGTGAGCTACGCGCCTGTCGGTACCCATGAAATAGCAAGGAGATGTCTTAGCCTCCGCGGCTGGGTCCACAAGCCCAACCGAGACCGCTGCTTGGCCGGGGTAAAGCTCGTTGGCTAAATCCGGTAGGGAGCGGATTGTTGGATGCAAGCTTACATATGCCTCCAGGGCGAGCTTCTCGCACGTCCCATTCATGATGGCCTCCACAGGCTTGTTCTTGACGTGAGAGTCTTTCACGATTCCTTTCGCCCGCTGAATACCTCGTTCCACCCAGAACTCCATGGCCGCACCCACATCCCCTAGATAGTATTCTTGCCGGAACAGGTGCACCACCGCCAGACGCATGTTGAATGTAAGCATCTTCGCCGGGCCCTTATCTTCCATGATCGCGGCGTGCTCCCACAAATGCTCCTTTGCCACCTCCCGCGCCCGCCGTACCTCCGTCTCCGTGAGGGGGCTATCTGCTGTTACCATCCCTCGCGTGTAATGCAACACCGCCCGCCGCAGGTGTTGTCAGGCAGCCTCCATGACCATGTTCCAATGGACCAGCAGATCGCCAAACACCAAGGTGAGTAGTATACCACGAAATTCAGGAAATCCTCCATGGTCCACATACCTGCCCCCCAACACCCCTCCCCGGGTACGATTTACACAAACTAACACAACAGCACACGCACTCCCCATAACGACAAACACCATTGCGCTTGTTCATGGATAGGTCAGGCACAGCCGCACCCTCACGTACCCTGCACATGTCGCGAGTCATTTCAGATAAGCGATGTGATGATGCACGCGCCACGCGCCTGATTCGGCGCGGAGCGGAGCAGCCTCCCCGCACCCTTTGTCCCTGGGTCCTATGGTCCTTGCGTGCACCCTATGCACATTTCTACTGTACGCGCACCCTCGCCCATCCCTCCCCACCCACGACTCGCAGCGCCGCTGCTCACCCTTTGGCCGCTGATTCGCAACCGCAGATGAAGCAGCATAAGGCACAGCGCCGGGGAGAGCGCCGCACGCGCCACGCGCCTGATTCGGCGCGGAGCGGAGCAGCCTCCCCGCACCCTTTGCCCATGGGTCCTCTGGTCCTTGCGTGCACCCTATGCACCTTTCTACTGTACGCGCACCCTCGCCCATCCCTCCCCACCCACGACTCGCAGCGCCGCTGCTCACCCTTTGGCCGCTGATTCGCAACCGCATGTCACAAACCGCGGCTTGTCGTGTACCTTAGCCGGGTTGTGACACTGGGGACAGTAGTCTCTGTGACGAACATATGACACGCGCAGTACGATACGCGCGAGTGGTTACGACAGTGACAGGGTACGGAAGTACGGATGGGTGTTACACCTTGTTTGGAGATAGCAGCTGTGATATGTAGGGCGGCGTAGCAGGGTGAGGCAGACGCTCATTTTTGTTTTGCCTTCGTAACAGTGAGTCCCGAAAAGGGAAGTGCTCGCTCAGACCGCGAAAACAGCAGTGTTATGATACAGTAATTTATGATATATGACATTCTTTTGCTTGTGAAGTTATACATTTTGTGGACTTGTGCTTGTATGTCTATGTGAAGCACACCTGACACCCAGACTCACGTGTGACAATCGTATACGATTGTCAAGCAGGTGCACTAGGTCCGACAACCAAACTCACGTGTGACAATCGTATACGATTGTCAAGCTCTGTCGTTGGGTTCGACTCCCTGACGCACGTTTGACACTCGCATGCGACTGGGTTATACCCCCTGAGTCCCTGGTCAGGGTGGGAGGGGGGAGTCAGTGTATATTCCTTAAGTATGAAGAAAAAAATTAAATTTTCTTAAGTATGGGAAAACGCAGGCGTCGACGCGGACCGACGCGTTACCCTCCTTAAGTATGGGCTTAAGTATGGGAGCCCTATTTTGCGAAATCTTAGAATGTTAAGAATGTTTGGGCCGTTCGGGCCGCTCGGGCCCCCGAGCGGCCCGAGCGGCCGGACGGAGGGGCCCGATACTAATCCCCGTGTAGATCCCGAAGGACCGCAGCAGCGCGATTCACCTGCAAGGCACCCACGCTACGCCAGCAGCCGTTCCATCCGAGGACAGAACAGACTCAAAGTACATTCGCAAAGGGGAGGGAGGACCAAGGGCCCCAAGCTACCTCCTCCATTGCCATGTAGTTGTACCAAACTACGTCGCGGATCAAAGTGCTCGGAGATCGCCACTCCTAGAGCACCTGAATTCCACAACCACGCACCCACCAACACGAAGCAGAAACGCACGACACATTGTTCTAGATTTCAAGAAAGAAACGTCGGGCGAAAGGCATTACGCAAGGGGGGCGCAATCAGAATACGCAGAAACAGAATTTTTCAGGAAGCGACGCGGAAAAACGGACTAATTACCATTTTGTAGGAGGCTACCACTCCAGTTTCTTCACTTCTTTACACTTTCGGGTTTATCTTATACTAACTCTCAAACGACCGCACGAGGTATGATTTCGATACTACTGCGGTCAACTATCCGGAATATGCTTTCAATATTCACTTCAAGGTATGCCTTCAATGTATGCTTTCAATACAATTATACGGCTGTTACGGTTTCGTACTTATGTTACTGTTTACTCAGTTCAGTTCTCATCCCCGAAGCTGGCTGCCATAGAGTTCTTAAGCATCATGAAACTCAACTCGGAACTCAACTGTACTAAGTACTCCGTACAGCGATCTAGGCACCTCACACCAACATCATTCAGATCGGTCCTACTGTACTCTGTACTGAGTACTTTTATAGTTCTAGTTGCTTTTTGTACTTAGCCGTTTTCTTAGCCCTTTTACTTGCGTCTCTGGCCCTTGTGCTTGCCTCCTAGCACAGCTCCGACTTCACTGCCCCACCGCCATACAAGTCGCACCCCTTTTAGCTTTTAGCGCACGCCGTTTCTTTCGCAGTTTTCTCCTGCTACGCTTTCCTCGTCGTCCGGACCACGTGACGAGCCCTCGGGGGTTCGTTATGATAGCGGGAGTACACCCTTGTGATTTCACCAGCCTGCCCTGCAGTGGGTTACAACGGTAGGCCGCTGCCCTCCTTGCCCGTACGCCTACTCTCAAAATAGTCATAGACGCGTGTTATCAGCAGGTGTTGCATGGGCGTGCCCACAACGCACTTGCAACGGCAAGGAATATAGTATATCATGTATGGCCAAGGCTGGCACGCTTCGAGGCTTTCTAGAAATAAAACGCGGAATCCCGTCTTTGAAGGCTACTTTACTCCGAATGATGCTCCGGATGCTATTTATGTTCCACGCGGTTTGTGATAAAACATATAGCTTGTCGAAGTTGGAGTCCTTGTCGCGCAGTCACCATCGTCTTACCGAAAAACGTCTCGCAGCAAGATATGGAGAACGTGCTCTTTCTCCGTAAAACTACATTATTTGATCCCAGCAGGTGTACAGCAACGCGGCTCGCCGACGTTCTTGGCTTCGTTCGTTTGCTTTCGGAGTTTATCGTTGAGTGCAAAGCGCTGGGTGCTCGGATGCCGAGGAAGTCGTCTACAGCTGATCAAGTTCCAGAGACTGTACGACCATACATTCGTGTTTGTTGCTACACGTTGTGATGCAAGATTCGCAATACGTAATAATGATAATAATGATGATAATAACTGTAATAGTGATGGTGATGGTGATGGTGATGGTGACGGTGACGGTGATGGTGATGGTGATGGTGACATGATGGTGATGGTGATGGTGATATGGACATGACATGGTGATGGTGATGGTGATGGTGATGGTGATGGTGATGGTGATGGTGATGGTGATGGTGATGGTGATGGTGACGGTGATGGTGATAGTGATAGGAATAGTGATAGGAATAGGAATAGGAATAGGTGCAAAATAAGTCAGACAATCTTCGTTCATCGTTAAGCCCGTTAGCACCTTGTCACCGTGGGGAACCCTAAAACGAAGTGTATATTGAGCGGTTTGAGAGCCCCCCTTAGAACTCTCGCTGCTCAGTTGTAACCAGACATGCCGGTATTCTTGCTGAGCAGGCCTCTCTTCTCGAAAACGGAAAGGAGCCTGAACTTGGTGCATTCTAGGGACGCATGAGCTGTGCATCCCGATGAATGGGTGGTCGAGCGTTCCGCAGAAAATAAAGAGTTAGAGCATTCCGCCAACATTTCCGAAGATTATTCAGCAGTGCGATCCGAAGGTGGAACAACATGGCTGAGAATAGCCTGACCGGCTGCGTCAGCGTCCCTTAAATGAGCGTTTGAGTTGCAAGGTGGATTTCGTCTCAATGATACGGCTGTTTGGTGGACGCTGCGTATATCGATTTGTGTATTTTCAAAAATAGTGATGAAGTTCAGAATCCCCATGAATATTCACCGTAGCGATTTTCATTGCTTGGCTGTTGGCTTCGCATCTTGGTTAATTCTTCCTTCGCCTAGGAACTTCCATGGAGATATTGTGAACATTTCATGTCGCTCAAATTGGTTCCGCTTCCCGTATGAAGGCTTGGGCATTATATTCGCATGGCATGGGCGAGATCTGGTGTTCGCATTTTGCTGTGCGGTCATAATAATTAGGCACGGTGTGTGAACAGCATGGTGCCCGACCACGACCGGGAATATGATATGGCAGATGGAATTAGCCCTTCATAAGCTAGATACCGAAAAACAGGGATGCCGACTCATCTAACTATCTTGAGTAGTTGTGACAGGATATGTGGGTTATGGACATTTAAGACAAAGTGGCATTCCATACGCAGATGCAGGTGCCTCTCTCTGCAACTGGTGATGCCCTGCTAGACTTCATGGATTGCGGCAACACCATTGTGAAAATAAGGCGGTGGTAACAGCAGTGGTAGCAACATCTGTAATTTACTGTGATATTTGCAATCGTCAGCAAGTTGTCACAAACAGGCCCTAAGCACCTGTATGCCTCGGTTCCACTCTGTAACTAGGGTTTCAAGACCGAACTGTGGTTGCGCAGTTCTTTCCTATTACAGAAACCATGTAAGCTGCTCAAGAAACTGGATTGCTGAACAAAAGCATCATCTACACACAGAATATGTCCAAAGTGAACTGGAATCCTTTTCTCTGCCTAGCGGCTCGGTGGAAAGATCGGGCTTCTCTTCTGTTTTCTCTCCGGGACAGTGAAGAAGCCAAAGAAATACTGCCGTTGTTGCCGATTGCAGAATACACAGCGTTTGCCAAGGGTGAACAGAGCGTGAGGTGTTGCCACTTTCCCACAGAGCTATGCACAAGGTTTCAGTCAGCAAGGAAACCCGAACAGTGATGTCCAAAGGGCAAAGTCTTCGTGCTGCTAGTTGGCAAAGAGGCGTTGATCTGGGAGATCTGGCTTGAGAGGAATCGGTCTGAACTCTATGTCTTTGGCACAAAAGGGGCACTGCCGGTACTTTGGATCCCGCATCCACAACTTGAAGGCACACGCTCTGCACGTGCGGGCATGTTGACAAGGAATAAACATCCATCTCTGCTCCACTTTTCTCTTCGATCTCTTGCTGCTGGAAGTGCCCTTGCTCTTACTTGCTTCGCCAGGCTGGGAGTCGAAGGATGCATGTTGTTCGCTGAAGGCCACCTCTTCGCACAGGCTGCAGGTCATCCCAGCCTTCCCAATGTCACAGCCTGCGGGGCTCCCTTCAGCAGAGCCTGCGCCCATGCCGCCTTCCGTGTAGAGGCCCATCTCCTCCTCGCTTCCTTCCCCGCAAGCTTCTGCTATCTCTGCCAAGCTGACGAGGGCATCCATCGTGTCCACCTCTGCGGCCGAGGACGCGCCTCTCAGGCCCCCCGAGCGGGTCCCTTTGGCGGCGTTTCGGCTGCCACTCACCAGCGCCTTGGCCCCCTCGGGCTTCACACCGTCCGGGAAAAAACGAGGATTCGGTCGCCTTGCTCGCTTACTCGGGGGCACCTCTGCCGCGGCGGAGCCTCTAGAGCTCTGCTTACTGCCGGCTGACTGCGAGGGGCGGTAGGCCACCTCTGTAGGCGCAGCGGGAGGGCTTGTGTTGGGCCTCTGACTTTTCCTGTGCTGACGGGGAGCGGCAGGTTTGGAGCTCACCGGCGCCGCTACCGGCGCGTGCGTCTGCTCGACGGGCTCCTCGCAGACTGGGCTCAGCGGAGGCGGCGGATCTTGGACCTTCTGCAGCTCGCTCAGTGCAGCAGCTCGCTCAAACAGCGCAGCCTGGTGCTGGACTTCGGCGGGCAGGCTGGGCAGGCTCACGGGTTCCAGGGCCAAAGGTGCGGCAGAAGCAGCCACACTTAAGGGAACCGCAGCGGAGGCAGCCGAAACTAAAACATTTGTGCTCGGCTCCTGGGCTGTGCTCCGAGCTTCTACCGGTTTTGGGATTCTGAGCGGCATGGAGGTCAGGGTGCTGAGTGCAGTCAATCCCTCGGAAACATGCATATCATATCTAGGCTGAGGCATAAGAGGCGGCTTCGTTTGATCAGGTGGTCCCCAGGACGGGTGAATGATACTGCCACTCGGCGGAGCCATCTGCAGGAGTTGCGGGTTGGGTGCATGACCAGAGGCCAACGGCATGAGGTTCCAGTGCGCGCCCTCCGGGATAGCTGAGTTTGGAACACTGAACGCGGGATGCGGTCCGCGGGGGTAGCATGGCTCAAGAGGATATGTGTGCTGTGGAAGATGTGTCCGCAGGGGTCCGGGCAACGGGAACAGAGCAGAGGGGTCGATCTCGTTAGGATCCTGGTCGGGTCGGTGGGTTTGTTCCAGTCGTCGAGCCTTGTGGTTTGCCTTCGAGAAAGCCTGCTGCAAGCGCTTGGTCTGGTCGTCAAGATCGAGATTCACACAGTTCTCCATTTTCCTCTTCTGCTCCTCAAGCTCTTCAACCGATTTCACAAGGGTTCGATTCTGATCACCAGGGGATATGCCCGCTTGCACGTTGCTTATTAGCCGGTCAAGGCTCTTCATCTTCCGAAAAGGCCATCGACGGATACCGTATTTGCGGCACTGCCGTTTCAGCACGGTGAGACCGATGCCCAGCTTCTTGCAAGCGGCCTCGCTAGGCAAATGGAAGCAGGCCGAAAGATCCTCCTTGGTGATATCCGCGGCAGGCGAAATGCGACCCTGCCAGGACACAAAGTAACCCACATGCTGAGTTTCTGGGAAATGAAAGCGCCTTTCTGCAAAACTTCACGTCCAAACAAAATAAACAAGGCGTTTGGCGCCTTATCTTGACACTTGGAGGCACAAGACTGATACCATAAATAACTCTGCACGTGAACGCCAACAGGTGCATTTACCGTTATATTCTGTTAGGGAAAGCGCACTTTTGACTAGAGCACTGCTGACAAAATGCCAATGATAAAAGTATTGATGCACTGTGTGAGCTCGATATACCTATTCAGGTTGAAAAATAGGTTTCGCGAAATAAGGTTAAAGCGGACACCTTTTTTCCTTCATTCGGAACTGGCTGGCCCTCTTGTCCAGATATTCGCTGCTGAAGCACACTGCTTGCGGCACTATTGGCGAAGTATGCATTATGCGCGAATTCAAGTGTAGCGAGACGGAACTGTTCAAATTGATTAGTTGTCGTCAGTTGTGAGGGAGCTGGCGCTGACGTAGAGGGCACGCAAGTTGCCGATGCTTCTTGCGCAGCTCCCGCGGTTGTCGTGAGCAGGACAACGGGTGCGTCGGTCGTCTTCGCAACGTTTCCAATAATAGAAATATCCTTTTGAGCAACGTGAGGAAAATCGGCTGACATCGAAACTTCAGATATATGTGTACTTCGGCGCGGAAGACAAGCTCAGCTCATGGGAGAAACAAGCGTGCTTTCAAGTGACCACCGTGAGGGTCACGATTCTCGGATTGCTCTGAAGTAGTACGAAAAAATAAAGCGTGCTGTTTTTTCTTCTTAAAGTATCACAGGAACACGGAAAAATGGTGCAAACGTGAGATCGGTTGAAACGTGAGAAGAAGTTCGAGAGGCACGCTGGATACGAACGCTTTCAGAAAGTTAAGACCGTTGCCCCGAATGCTGAACACAAGTATCGATATTTTTGTTTCTCAAACTAAAATTTCACAAAGAATATCACGACGTCCTATCACAACGTCGAAGTTGGTCGTATCAGTCAGTTGCCGCAAAGAGAAACGTCTTCATCATTCGTCCAAGGAATAGCAACTTCTTCTTTCCCCAAGGAACTCATCGCCGGAGAACTGTGCGATTTCATTTTGCGATAACCATAAGGGGCGTCGGTTATGCGCCTGTTTACGTACGTGAGATAGAATTAAGCTGTTTGGTATTTTGCTTACGCAACGCGTTGGACATCACTCGCAGCCGTATCGCCTCGCGTCAGATAGCAACCTTAACGATACCCCTCGTATCGGGAAGAGCGTGAAGTCCCCCTCTGCGCATATACTTTCTCACTTGGTGCAGTTCAGCACAGTTATCTTTTCAATTTATTCGTCAATATGTAAGGCATTGCAGAACAGTATGTCACGTGTGTTGGCAGGTTGTTTGAAGGGTGGCCGATGAACCGTCAGCCCAGCGGCGATGCGAAAAAGGCCGATGGCAGCATGAACCGGTCGGGTGAGCACGAATGCACGATGCGGATGGAGCGTTCGCCCTCGCCCTATGAAGAATGGTGACTCCGATTGGGTGCGCAAAAGAGCATCGTTCGAAAAAGAGCATACCTCTTTTGTGGAACATTGCTCTTGAGAACCACAGGATAATCGTCACGCCTTATGAGATTTGTAATATAATCGAAGAATCTACGGCAATAAATGTACCACCGTGTCACCGCGCCATGGCACCTGGCAAGCAAGGTCGATACAAGTCATAGATTATGATAAAACTCGAAAATACTAGCTACTGAAAGGAAACTGGTGACTAGACGACATCGACATCGACAGGCATAGGCATAGGCATCTTTATTTGTTTATGTGACATGATAGACGAGATAGTTTCAAGTAGTTTGAAATAACTTGCCCACATATAGAATCTGCCATTTTCAAAAGTAGTAGGTAGTCCCCCCCACCCCCACCCTCTGTTCTTCCACCTCGGGTCGCAAGTCCCCCCACCCTGTTCTTCCACCCGGGTCGTAAGTCTCCGCCCACCCTTGTCGAAGCCGGCGTCCCGCGTAGTCCCCTCCCTCCCGCTACCCGAACGTTTTTTGGTATGCAAATTTACGAAATCGGCCGAAAATTTCGCGTAACGAAATTGTATTTCCCACTGGATTTTGAACCCGAGATGTTTATGGAGAACCTGAAATATATATATCATATATATATATACGCAGGTTGTACTCCAAGAACTGTCGGGCACTCGCAGAGACATACGGAGACTAAGATAAGATAATAAAATAACTTAGGTGTTTTATTATCGGACGGAACTGACGGCAGGCAAGATGCAAGTGACACTACACGGCGAGGGGTGACACAGGAAGAGACAGTCACCCCCATTTTATGGGGGCGAAAGTCTGTCTCCCCATGACACCACCTCACCCCGAAGGTGTGAGGTGCCACGATGCCAACTTGCCAGGCCAGGCCTAAGATCCTACGGCAAGCACAAAGGCGAAACCCTAAGGAAACATACATCTTGTGAGACCCAAAGGGGTCTTTTTCAACCCAACTAGTGTGGCTCAGCCTGCGTTGGTCACAGATGACGGTGAGATCACACAGCTTCGCCACATTCTCCTTCACGAGTGCCACTCAGCCACTATTTCTGGTCATGTAGGCAAAAATCGCATGCTTCATCTTCTGCGTAGCTCGATATTATTGGCCAGGAATGACAACGGCAGCCATCCAGTACATTCGGGAGTGCCCCGTTTGTCAACGCCAGAAAACAAGGCGACACAAGCCTTATGGTCAGGCACATATACGATATAGTGTGCCTAAGACAAAATGGCTAGATGTATCTCTTGACTGGATTACTGACCTGCCTATCACCACTAATGGGCACGACAGTATATTTGTGGTAATGTGCCAATTCTCTCATCGCTGTCATCTCATTCCCTTCAGCATGACCTGGACAGCTCAGCATACTGCTTCTATATATATGCAACATATCTTCAAGCTCCATGGTCTTCCGACGAACATCATCTCAGATCGAGACCCCAGATTCACCTCTACATTTTGGCAGACACTGTGGAAATCTACTGGTACGAGATTGTCTATGACGTCTTCACACCATCCACAATCGAATGCAGCCAATGAGAGGAGCCATGCCTTCATCGAGGATATCCTCAGGTACTTTTCAATTTGTTGATTCATGATTCGATTTCACCATCCTCTGGTTTATAAACTGATTAGATAGTATTTTTTCATCCACAGGTGTTGTTGCAATGATACTTCAGCCAATTCGTGGGAGGACAAGTTGCCTCTGGTGGAGTTTGCAATTAACAACACAGTTTCTGCATCAACGGGTTATTCACTACTGGAAATGACTAAACGCAGCTAGCGGAAAGGCTGCGGTAGGCACACGGAAAACGGTTTTGGACAAAAGCTCAAGATGATTATTCAGATAGCATAATATAGCAGTGAGTGGCTTGCGAGCTGTGAGACACGGTGTCACGAGTGTGATATACCAGAACTGTCATATCAGACCGTCATACTGTGACAGTCCGATAAGCAGATTCTAGCACACCACCTCACACGAGGTGACACCATGTTCACAGCACACCACCTAAACTGCGGGATCCCTAGTTACTGCTACTAGGACCCAAAGTTTAATAACAGTGTAACATGGTCAGCAGAATAATGAAAAACCGCTAAGTTAAGCTAGAGGGGATGACCCCATGCTAGGCGGATACTACTGCACGATGCTAGCTAAAAGATCGCCGTTCATCCTGCTCCTCAGAGACCTCATCACGCCCCTTCGCTTCAGGCAGCCCATTCTTCCTCTCAGTACTGTCAGCTAGTGGTCAGCAGCGGTCAAAGATGCCGCCTGTCTGCTCGCAGAAATAGATGAATCGCCGAGTAAAAGAACCTGCCTGTCGGTTTAGAATGGACGTTGATCGCGAACTGAGAAAATAGGTCTTAACTGCCTGAAAAGTTCGGCTTACGAAGTCCAACTGCCCGCTAGTGGTCAAGTCTCATCCCGAGAAAACATCGGACCAGATTTCTGCCTCAGCTAGTGGTCGAAACAATGTCATGATCGCCCTGCCTGTCTGCTCAGAACACGCGGAAGAAAAATTCGGAACGCAGAAGAGAAGAAGATAATTCGGAACGAAGAAGAGAAGAAAGAACACGCGGTCAGCATTCGTCGTAGTAAACTTCACGAGAAACAACTCGCTGCCAATAAAACTCTGCACACTGATACACGAATATAATCAACCAGTGAAAGATCGTCGAAGTCAACGTCCACGGAATACAGCCCATCAAGCACGAAGCACCACCACCTAATGAGAGTTGCGGTGTCGCGCCAAGGACAAAATACATAATCCCCGTTGTTATAAAAGTTTCTAAAATGCGAACGTGCCGTACTGCAACGCGCTCAAGACAAATAACGAAAAAATGTCCGGAGCGTCCCAAAGTACGGCTCGAATATCATAATTTTTTTGGCCGCGAGACGTGAAAAGTAGCTTGGGCCAAAGTATAGACCCCAAGCACCACCAATCCCAACGGTAATAAGCTGCCCGATCACAAAATGCCGGCGGGAACGAGGCCCCAAGCCCGCAATGTAAACATCGAAAATGCCCGGAGCGCGTCCATTCCGTTGAGAGCTGAGAAGGCACGACAACGAAAATACGCAAGGGGACATCGAGCAACCCAGCAAAATAAGATACCGCCAAGAGATAAGAAAACTGAGAGTTTAAATCCGTAAACTCACGACAAAACCCTCGTCGTTGTCCATCTCAATCACGTGTGCGCAACCAGATAGCGCAAGTCAATTCCGTCGAAAGAGTGCGGGGGGGAACAACCCCCCCCGATCAGAACGCTAAAATCCTACAACAATAAGAACATAAAACAAGCAGTAGGAAAGCGTAAGGTTAGCCCATAACCTACTGGAAATGACTAAACGCAGCTAGCGGAAAGGCTGCGGTAGGCACACGGAAAACGGTTTTGGACAAAAGCTCAAGATGATTATTCAGATAGCATAATATAGCAGTGAGTGGCTTGCGAGCTGTGAGACACGGTGTCACGAGTGTGATATACCAGAACTGTCATATCAGACTGTCATACCGTGACAGTCCGATAAGCAGATTCTAGCATTCACCATTCTATCTCGACTCGATGGCGCAGCCACTTTCGCCTCATGATCTGGTAATCACTATTCCGCCAGAAGCTCCTGTTCCAATACAAAGAGCTATTCGAGATCATTTTGACCAGTACTCGGCTGTACATGCCAACGCGGTAGACAACATTTCCCGCGAGCAGCAGAAATTAGCCAAGCCAGATTCAATAAGACTCACATGCCTCGGCAATATGCAGTTGGGCAGAAAGTTCTTTTACGGACCGAGTTTATCCAATGGACTGGTTTGACAGAGGCAGGCAGACACTTCAAGCAGCCATATATTGGGCCGTTTACCATATCCAAAGTGCTTAGCCAAGGGCGTGCATACGAGTTAGATTTCGGAGACCTCGATATCCGTATTCATCCGGTACAGCCTGTATCCAGATTAGAGCTGTATAACGACTCGATCCAAGCACCTTTGCCTCTGCCACAGATGATCACCGAAGAAGGGCAACCACTGTTTGAGACATCACACATACTCTCAGATAAGATCACTAGATGTGTCAAGTACTACTTAGTGCGATATGCAGGCTACGGCCCTGAGCATGACACCTGGGTCAAAGCCACAGAGCTGACCAATGCAGCAGACATAATAGCTGCCTATGAAGGCTAAACATTATATTAAGCCCGATGCCCTTACTTCTTGTAATATATACTAATACATGTCGATCATCTATATACCTTGCTCTTAATGTTTTATCATTATGTTGCATAGAAGCGGGAAATTGATCCTTCCTTGCTAAAGGTGTAGTGAGCCTTGTACAAAATCATACCCTTGCACATATACGCACACATGCGAGATATCATATCTGTGGATAAATAAAAACTGCTAAATGCTACCTTTGCCAAGACCGTGGTTAGTCATCGCGGATTATGTGGCCAGTCATCCGAAGCTACCGGAGACATCGACTGAGGTAGATGCGGGTAGAGTTGTGATCCTAAGTTATGCCTGACAAACATAACTAAAATAAATTCCACATTAGTACGTGGCGAATCCACTCTCACTCATCGCGATAGATGTTCGTCAAAGCGTGCGTACTGGACCAATAATTCAAGAGTGAGCAGACCGGGTAAAGGATTATAAGTCCAATCCCGTTAAGCAGCGCCACTCTGTTTGCATTAAAACAAGCCCCCGGTGAAATAACTCCGGAAACGACATCCAAAGGGCTCCCCATGACCGCCTGTGAACCTCTGAAGTTGCTTCAAGAGGGGAGGAAGGGTTGGGTGCACAATATATAACAACTGTGGAAACGAACAGCAAACGATCAGTTGTATATATAAGGCCGAGAATCGTGCGATTATAAATCGTTAAATCGTGGGATCATCGTTCGCTAAAGCGACGACGGCTAGCGCAATAATCCGTAACGTACACCTCGGATACTTTGAATCGTCACTCTGACGCACGATACGTGTGGATCAATCAGTAATCCAGTGTCAATCTGTATCACGAAACGCAATTCATTGAACCTTGAATCGCCACTCTGCAATACGATACGCAATTCAAAGGGGGCTACATCCTAAGAACTGTAAGGCATTAGCCTGTAAGGCATCATGCTAAGGTGAGGGACTAAAGTGGACTCAGTTCCCCCCAAAATCCTAAAAACACCATGAGGGACGCCTCAAATCGGTGTAAGAAGACTGGTATCAGCAGAAGCAACAACAACAAAGACATCAAAGACATATGCAAAGGTATGCCCGTTGTGAGGTCACAACTCTTTTAAGAGGGGAGATCTGTCAGGGTTATGACCGATGCCACATGTGTCATACATGTCATACGTGTCATACCTGTCAGACATGTCATACCATGTCATGTCATGTCGAGTTATGTCATATATTATAATGACAGACAGTCGTCGGTACGGTCGACTATGACTGTACATGTCACCAAGATGATAAGTCACACGCCATTTGTCATTTATTCAAGGAAAGACTTGAATGACACCTGTCATCGAGAGTTCTTATGTCGAACTCGAAGATGGCGAAGCAAGATACAATCTTGAAGTACCAAACAAGAAATCATCTTCGCTTCAAGCATGTGCGGAACAAGCATGCGGGTATCATAGGGCGAACGCATCATTCGTTCTGCCGATACCAATCGTTCGACCAATGTCTCGGGTTCACAACCCAATGGCGGTACCATCTATGCGATGCGAGACATTCGGTATAGATGAGCTAGCGTTGTGCTAGAGCAGTATCTTCTCACAGAAGTCTGCACTCATCCCCGCTAATAACTTGCACGTGTGTTACCGTCCCATAACACAACGCTTACTATTATTTTTATATGATATACTAAGGGCTCGCATATCAGCCCGTATCATAGCCTATCATGGTCCTTCTCAACTTAGGGAATAAAACAGCCTAACCTCTTTTATTCCATCATCTTCGTTCTGTGAACCTGAAACACCTGCTGTGCAGCTTTGTTCTAGGTTGTTGTGATATATATATATATATACATATCCGACCCCGCCAAATACATACATATATATATATATATATATATATATATATTTCCAGTTTCCGTCACGCGCCTCTAGTGGAGCCCCTCACTCCATCTCAGCGTCGTTGTTTAGCCGAACATGGCTAAAATTTGCAGTGTCTAAATAAAGAGTGCGTGGGTCCAAACCTGTTGGATATACCCCTAAGACCCGGGATATATTCACTCAGTGCTAGTTTTGTCAGAATCTATTAAAGTTGATAAGTTAACCCGTTATATGGGCATAAACAGTTAGGGTTCTGGTTCGGGTGACAGTCACAAACACTACTACGGGAAGAGTCACATAATCAGGCGGTGTATTCCAACGGTTCCGCCCATGAGGCGAAGCGAAGGACCGTTGAAAATTATGGCGGTGAATGTTGGTGCATGAAGCTCTTTATCCTTGAGCTAGTGTAGTCAACGCCAACGGCAATCGTATCCGCGATATCTCACGGAGGGAGAGATCTGACCCCCCCCATAAGGTGGGGGTGTGTCTCCTGTGTTTCCCCCTTCGCCGAGCAGTGTCACAAGTCACCTGCGTGTGTCACCGTGACTGTCCGTGCACAAGCATAAAACCCTGAGTATTTTATGTTATGCATCTTAGTCACCTGAAAGCCTGTGCTTCCTGCTGTGTTCCGACTGTAGTGCATATATATTACTTATATATATACCCGACCGACCGCGTTATCACGTCTTTCATCAATATCGATGGAAGATAAATACTGTAGATGATTCATGATATGTTTTAATAATCCTGGAAATTAAATTCACGATGACACGCGATGTAAGATGATTATAAACGATATCGATACGTCATACGATACGTCATACGATACGTCATAACGTCAACATGAGATTGAGTTGGTCCGATGCGCGATGCTCCGATCGGCAGGAAGAAACATAAAAGGTAGACTCTACTGTATCATGATACAACAGCAACCTGCTGGAATCTCGCGGTCACTTTCGTTTGGAGTGTCACGTCGGAGCGGGAATTAAAACCCAGCAACGCGATAAAAATACAAAGTGTGATATTACTATATTTTCATCTTGAAATACGTTTGAACAACAGAGACAAATCTACTTCTCATAATTACATTGCGTTAGAACCAGTTGTTATTCTTCTTTCTCGCTATGGCTGCTGAAATGGCTAAAACGCTTGACGACTTGGAGGAAATCATGGACGCACGGCCAGCTGAGGCTTTGGAAGGAATCCGCAACATCGTTTTCGCGGAAACTTCCTCGGATGCGGAGACTTTAAAAGTGAAGGAACAAGCGATTCAGAAACTGACTGAGCTGCTCACGAAACAGAAGGAGGGTGGAGCTCTCCATTTACTTTTGACTGAACTTCGACCTCTCTTTTCGACCATTCCGAAGGCGAAAACAGCAAAGATTGTTAGATCTGTAATTGATGCTGTCTCCAAGATTCCTGGCACCGTTGCCCTCCAGGTGTGCCTTGACTGAGCGTGTTCTGTCCCCTGCAACTTCGTGCATATGATCTGACACGGGCACACTGCAGGTTGAGTTGTGCAAAGAGCAAGTAGCTTGGGCAACTCAAGAAAAACGCACCTTTCTCCGACAACGCATCGAGGCCCGTCTTGGACAACTTTATCTCGAGACCAAAGAATATCCTTCAGCTCTCACCCTGATTGGCACGTGAGTATGTGTATTCGTGTCTTGCTGGATCTTGTGGGCTTGCAGAGTGCCCGTTTCTCTCACTGACGGTATTGAATGTATCCAAACTGGTCTTCACTTTTGCAGACTGCTCTCTGAAGTGAAGCGCTTGGACGACAAGCTCTTACTCGTGGATGTTCATTTGCTTGAGAGCCGCGGTCAGATCTCTGCGAGACTTCAAACTTCAGTTCTAACGAATAGCACTCTCACAGCTTATTATTGTTTTGTTTTTTTTTTGTGATTTGGCCCTTGTCTCCCCTGCAGAAGGTTCGAGGGCTCACAGCTTCCGCTAGGGTTTGATTTTATCTCTTCGCGTGACATATCCCCGATGCAGCTCTCAAATAACTTTTGTCAAGCCTGCTGTCAATGAGCATCAATTTTGTTTTTGCCCCCTGCAGTACATCATGCCCTTCGCAATCTTCCGAAGGCGAAGGCAGCTCTCACTGCTGCACGCACGGCCGCCAACTCAATTTATGTACCACCGAACGTGCAGTGCCAGGTGAATATCGCCTTCCTTGTGGAGTGATGTTAGTGGCTGTGCCGTGCAATTTCCATATCTTTCATATTGGAAGTCCCTGTAGAATGCGCCAGCAGTCGAGTTAGTAGACACTCCTGATTGATATTTTGTGATACGTGGTTGCGACTCCCTTACCCCTCGACCTCTGTCTGCACCTGTCCGAAGCTCCGGTCAATCCTCGAGCGACTTCTTTATCTTTTTCATTTTACTCTTTGAGGCTCCCGTCGTTGTTTGGTAAGAAAACAGATCTGAAGATGTTTCGGTGGGAACTATTGGAAGGGAGAGTATCCGGGAGAGGGGATTCGTGACAGATACCCCCAAGCAAGTTACCTTTTGCCTGTTAATTTGAGACCTCAACGTCTCGCGGATGTTGTGGCCGAGCTCTCGTGCGAGGCCCCTCTCGCTATTCACCTTCTGCTGAGTGCGACAGAGTCGTCTTGTTTGTTGCAGATCGATATGCAGTCCGGAGTGTTGCACGCGGAGGAGAAGGACTACAAAACAGGATACTCATACTTTTATGAGGCTTTCGAGCAGTTTAACTCTCTGGATGATCCCAAAGCGGTCCAAGCTTTGAAATATATGCTTCTGTGCAAGGTACACGGATGAAGGCAGTGGCATTATGGCTGTGGCATAGAGAGATCGCCCTCGGCGTGTATCTACCTTGCGTTCCATCGCAGAGTCTTTCTTTTCCATCTAAGGGGGTATTTCCGGTGCTCCATACATTTCCAAATGTTTCTGCGGGGTGGCGACAGATTATGACGGACAACACGGAAGATGTCTCCAGCATCATTAACACCAAGGGCGGCTTGAAGCACGTTGGCGTGGAGACTGAGGCCATGAAAGCGGTGGCACACGCACATATCGCCCGTTCGCTGCAATCTTTCCAGGTATTTACCTTTCCACGCGGCCTTTCGGGTGCGTGGTGGATACAGATGACTAGGAAACTGAAGGCAAAAGAGCTGGAGAGCGGGGCAGTGACGGACAGCGCTCAAGGGTTGCGCAGGAGGCACTGAAAAACTACGACGAGCAGCTGGGCAAAGATGCTATCATCCACTCTCACCTTAGCGCACTGTAAGCCTTCGGCAAGCCGGCCAACGTCAACCTTGATATCCCCTCTGATTTCAAGATGTTTTCATGTCTTATTGTGCAGCTCGCTATTCGGATCGTTCTACACGGCTGACGATCTTGCACGCGGTTGTTTCCTTACCACTTGCAGTTATGAGAAGCTGATGGAGCAGAACTTGTGCCGCCTTATTGAGCCTTTCAACTGCGTGGAGATCGCGCATCTTGCACAGCTGATCGAGCTCCCTGTCCAGACCGTGCGACCCACCCTGCGACCTGAAGTCGCTTAGACCTTGACCTGTGTGCTATACGCAGCTCTCAAGATAGCCAGGGTTAGATCGAACGGATCCGCACCGAGTTGAACAAAAAACCCAAAAGCAGAAAGAGCTGTCCCTGCTGAGTCACGCGGGACTGTCCGTCCTGCAGCCTTGCCATATGGCGACGATGTTTACCACCACCGTTGCTTTGTCGCCACTGCGCCCCTGTCCATAGACCTGGATTTGTGCGACTTCTGTGCTTTTTATTCTGACACACCTGTCGACGCTGCTTTGAAGAAACTGATGAGGCCATTATGCATCCTGGAGGAGTCTCGAAAGCAGGTTGGAAATTGCAACCCTGAACGAAAGTCAAGCTGTGCCGACTGACCTTTGAATTTGTCTCACTTAAGTTTTCGTTGAGACACCCCTCAGGCTGCCAAGCAGACCTCATGGCGGAGCCGCAGGGTTCTTGAAGGATCCTATGAAGGATGAATTTTTTAATTCGTTCGCAGCCTTGTGGGGGTCTTTTGTGCAGGTGGAATCAAAGCTTTCACAGATGATTTTGGACAAGAAGTTTGCAGGCATCCTTGACCAGGTGTAAAAGCACTGTTGGTTTTGGTTCCATTCGATAGTAGTAACACAAAGAGGATGTGGAAAACTAGACTGCAGTCAGGCGATGCAGCTCACAGACTTCGAGTTGCCTTTTGTTTTTGTTCGTGACAGGATAAGTTTGCTGAGCTGACCTTTGCCACTTCATATGTGCTTCTTGAAGGTCGTAGTTTGAGCTCTCTGTTGAGTATCATGTCTGCGATGCAGGGCAAGGGAGTACTGTTGGTATTTGAAGATGCTCCTGTGGACAAAATCTTCACGAAAACCGTAGACACCATTAAGAATATGAGCAGAGTGGTTGACTCGTTGTTTGTCAAGTCTAAAAAGATTGTAACTGTCTGAAAAAGGCTTTTGGTTTCTGTTTGTCCAATGAGAATTTGTCGTTTTCATATTCTCAGTCAGGACAATGTAGCATTTAGTGATCTGTAAGTGAAGCAATATTTTGCTTTTTCCACTTGAAACCGACGGGCACTAAGTGGTCTGTATTTTAATTACTCCAGCCAAAGTTGACAGGAAACTGGTGGTTTCCCCCTGCAAAATGCAAAATAACAAAAAAATTCAATGCACACCATGTATGAATGATATCAACTGGTGTGGTGTCGATGGGAATAGTTTTGGATTGTTGAGCTCATTTTCTTGATGATATCTGCCTTGCACTTACAGTGTAAATGTGCATATTTTCCCACCTTCAAGTTGGAACTACTGCCTTGTACCCGCCACACCAACAATGCTAACCATGCATTCTCTAGCTAACATTTTCATTGGATGAAAGCAAGTGCCTAGAGTAAGTCTTTAATTGCACAGGTAATATTTGCCGTGTAGGTCATCGATGGCATCCAAGGTGTGGGATCAAAATGCCAAGGATGTATTGATATGATTTCGGTAAATAAAATGGTTATCGATGCGGAACAGTATTTCACAATACATTTTTTTAATGCTCGATCGACAACTACAAGTTCGTCAATTTCCATATCGATCGATGACAATACTTCATTGAATCGCGCCCGACAGCCTCTTAGGGAAAACCCCAGACCATGTCGTTCATGGAAGGCACGACCGACGATTTGTACCTCACCAGTCGGGGACGGAATTTTATGATGGTCTTTTCAATTTTCCCTGGGATTTGACTGCATAAAGGGATACCCCAATTTTGACGATATTTTTTCTAAAAATGTTTTGGGAAAGTGAATATTATGTTATGGATGCATTTAGTTTGATGTAACTTAAATATGTGCGAAAACGAAATTCGCAAAAAATAAATTGTGTGAGCTTTATGCCCGTTTTCGGAATGAATATTTGATAGCATAAATTATTTTCGTAACGCAATTACGCCCCCCGGCCAACGCCCGAGTACCACCGAGTACCACCGAGTACCACCCGCGCACCGCCAGCGCCAGCTATGCGTCTAGAAGCTACGGTTTGCACCGGAAACCAATAGGTTTTTTCATTGAATTTCCGATACAATGAACTTTTGCACCAGGAATATTCATTGTTCCGAAAATATATAAGAAATCACATATTTTTGTAGCAAATATTAATTGTACCGTAAAAAATCAATATTTGCTACAGAAATATCCATTGTTCCTGAAATATATAGCAAAAGTTGATTGTTCCCGGTACAATCAAAATTTGCTCCCAGAATAATATATAAACCCTATACATTTGTTCGCTCGGCATTCTCATTCGCCGGCGTTCCCATTCGCAGGACAGCGGCTTTTTTGCTACTGGCCGCATGCGGCCAGAGCGCCCCTTCACCTCCATCTCGTTGTTTGCGGTTGTTGCTGAGTAGTAGCGCGATCGAAGACGGATCCTGGCGTATTTTTTTGCCGCCCAGGGTTGCGTGTGTGCTGCAAGGTGCTAGATGTGCTTGTTTCTTGCAGTTTGAATGACAGTTTTTTCGAATGGTAGCAGCGCGACTGGGGATTGTCCCCGGGGTGATCTTTCCCCGGTCTTTGCAGACCATGCTATGGCATAGATTTTGCTGTGACACTGTACGTTTTTTTGTGGATCCGTGCTCGTTAGAGTTTGCTTGTCGGTTAAAAATCATGTTGCATGCGTTTTCACTATACTAGCAATGACTTGACGATGCGTGCAGGTAGTGGGATCCTTCTTGAAACAGCTTATTTTTAAGTCGTTCTTCCAACATTTGCACACTCATAAAACAACCAAGAGTTGTAGCCTGGCCTGCGTATTTCATAGGATGTTTAAGGGCACAGTTATAGGTTCAGCTGTTGTGTAATCAACCTAAAAAGTTGAAATTCCTATATTTAGATAACACAATCATTTGTAAGTATTGATTGCGTGTTTGATTGCTAGTGTAGTATTGCTAGTTATTTATTGTGCACAAGTTTGAATTATTTAACAACAAAATTTCGAGGAGTCATGCATACCGCTTAGCCAAAGGCTTGTAAAAAATGAATAATCCAAACCAAAAAAACTCAATATATGCCATTCTAGACGTTACGTACATCGACTATTGAAATATTTGATTATCAAGTTATCAACAGTCAGAGTTATAGGACTCCTGCATTTAGCAACCGGGCGAATTCGCAACAGCGAAATCGCAACAGCAACAGCGAAATTTGCCCTTTAGGTTTATTACGGAAATTCTACATTCGGAAATTGGCACTCACAACACATATCCATCAATGGCGAATAACACCGTCTTACATATCGATCAATTTTCGGTATTTCGATAATTACATACTGACGATAAATACCAATGTTTCTACACGACCGAAAATATCGAATATGGATACCACACCTTAATGTTGACATCCACCATTTGCGTCTCCCTTTGATTTATTTAGCATCGTGCAAGGTGTGCGGTGACTTTCTTTTTCATTCGGCGGGTGTCTGTGCCGATAATACCAGCCAAACACGTGTTCTCTTTGCTACAACCACATCGAACGGCCCTTGCCTTATACAACGGTATGCCCTGGACACGCAGGGCGCGCTCGCTCGCTAGTATTCATGTGTAGCGCATCCGATTTGGATTACAATCAACTTGACCTGGGCCCACGCATCACAATGGCTATAGGTTGTCATTTTGATCTGAAATGGAAGGATGACTGTCGGATAATAGTGTCCCGGTGGACAGTATGTATTCACATGTCAAGAAACAAGCATTAATGTCTTTTTGGTCGATCCAACGAAACGAGATCTTTTTATTATATATATGCGCTGAACGAAATGTCAGGTAGGTTTGTTTGCAAATTGTAAACTGAATTATGAGGCCGAAGATGTTTCCGTCTACACCTTTATCGATTGTCACAACACAACTCCGTGACCCGAAATGTACAAATCTGAATCCCCCGTCACATCTCGATTCTTCATTAATTCCAAGCTCGATCTTGAATCACATTCGTTCTGTCGAAACCTGACACGATGCCAGGCTATCATACTGGCACGTTGTCATACTGTCATAATTGCATCGTCTCATCGTGTCATACTGGTCATTTTCTCGGAACTTCTACATCTCTCTGTCGAATCTTGACACGATGCCAGACTGGCATACTGTCACGATGGCATACTGTCATACTTGCACGATGTCATACTGACATACTGTCATAATGTCATTATTCTGCATCTCTCACGTACTAGTTCATGCTATCTGCCGCATGGTCCATCGCGCTCGAGATGTCACCGTCGTGCCCACCGGCACAACCCCCGCCCCCTCTAGGAGTGGATTTACTCCTTGACCACTCCTAACATCAAAGGCAGGGCTGGCTATCTTCCATAAAAATAGGCTCCTAATCACATTGCTCCGCATAATGTGCTTTTAACTGCCGTCCCATCCGCTCACTGAAAGTCCCAGAAAGGCTTCCCCCGGTCACGCTGCCAACGCTAACCTCGGGTTCCGCGCGATCCTTGACATACAGTATCCAAGGCGGGTTTTCAGTCCTCAGTCGGTCGCTGATTGTCATTGAACTCCAGGTGCTGAAATACAGTAATCGCCCATATTTAAGAAAACAGGGATTTTGGGCCAGCCAGCCGTACTCATCGAGTTGGGTACCCCCCACCCCCGTCGGCGTCATAAGAGAACTCGAAGAATAGTAAGCCATTTTCTTTCAATTAGCCAGCTATTTTCTTAAATTTGCATTGATAAACCTTTAAAACGGCGATAATTTCAGGAAAAATCGCCTGCGGCGCCAGCACCACGGTTTCTTATTCGGAAAATTTCTTAGCCGAAAAAGCCAGCCAGCCGTACTCATCGAGTTGGGTACCCCCCAAAACGCTGGCTGCTTTCTTAACGTCGGGTTTTCTTAAAAGTGAGTGATTACTGTAATTGCCAAAGGAGCAGGCGTGGGATAGGATACACTGTCGCCGCTGCTCCACAGGGTGTGGACCCGATTGGGCTGTGTCCGGGTGTGCGCCAGAAGCCCTTCTGCAGTCACAAGGGGTGGCTGCAGTACATCGCCGGAGGGGTGTGAGAGGTGTGTTGTTGTTCCATATACAATTCGGGGTTTAATATAACTCTCACCATACATGCAGTAGGTGCATACCAGGGGAAGCGGGAGTTGCTGCATGCAATGTCTCAGTCGCAGCGCGTTGGGGTAGCGCCCTCTGGGGTTCTCAATGAACCAATGCGATGGTTGCAAGTATGAAATTACCTGCAGAGTACGCTGCACTATCGCATCTGCAGTCACCAGATCCGGGGGGGCGCCTGTGGTGCGAGCCTGGCTGTATTGGGTGCAAGGAGGGCTAGCCCATATGACATCGAAATAACCTGGTCGATACTGTTGATGATTCAACTGCATGATGTCCGCCACGCGAGTGGGCTGCCAGACTGTTAATGAGTCCAAGGTGAGAGCTTCTGCCGAGGGGAAGCACCGCACAAACTCTCGCTCCACCGAGCCTGTACCGCTGAAGAATACCAATATGTGAGGTCCAAGTACCTTCAACGCATTTCAAGGCCTGGGTAACGCTAAGGCCAATTTACACAAAAGTTCCGAGTATCTAGATCGCGAGATATTAATGTGCTGTTCCATTAATTGTCGCAAGGGGGGTTAGGATTTCGTTTCTTGTCCGGCCCGGGGGTCGAGATACCGCCGTCAATCGGGAGAGGTGGTTTTTGTCCGGGTGGGGGGGGGTCAAGGGGCATTCCCCCCTATGACAATAAATGGAACAGCCCTTAAGTTTACGCTTAAGTATGGTGAAGTATGGGCGGGAAATGAATGGTATCGACCATAATTCTTTTCATAAAATGGTCAATTTGATCCCTGAAGTGCGCAAAATGTTCACATGATCGCTTTGGGCGACCTGTTTATCAAATAAGAAGGTTCTTTGGAACTTTTGTGCAAATTGGCCTTAGCGTTACCCAGGCCTTGTGGCTACTATCCCGCGGTCCTTGTGAGAGGACCCAAATCGCTTTCGGTCCTCTCACAAGGACCGAAGTTGCGGGATTTTTTTTCGCTGTCCTATTTGTCACAAACCACGGCTTATCGTGTACCTCAGCCGGGTTGTGACACTTGCTGTAGCAGTCTCTGTGACGAACGTATGACACGCGCAGTACGATACGCGCGAGGAGTTATGACAGTGACGAGATACGGAAATACGGATGGGTGTTACACGTGTTTGGAGATAGCGAGAATAAGTGGGGCGGCGTAGCAGGGTGAGCCAGACGCTCATTTTTGTTTTGCCTTCGTAACAGTGATTCCGAGAATAGCCAGGACTCGCTTAAGACCGCGAAAACAGCAGTGTTATGAGATAATTAGTAAGATACAGTATTCTTCTGCTTGTAAAGATATACATTTGTGGACTTGTCCTTGTGCGACTGCGTCAGAACTGTAATTAACAGTCTTTTTCAAAACAAAAATGTGCCTTATTACAGACATGTCGTCTGTAATGCTGAGAGTTCAACAGCAGTCCTGAAGAACGAGACCTCTGAATGGTGATGCCAGGGACGGATTTATCCGTACTGGTAAGCCTTGGAAGAGGTTGAGTGAAGCAGGCTGTTGCGACACTCGAAGTTCACCAGTCTTGCGAAGTACAGCGACAGCGGTCACAGCAGAACCAGTTGCTAATTTTGCGAACATGATTGCAGCGTTGAGAATTATGTACTGGGCTATTTCGGGAAGTGACATCCTGCTGGAGCAAAGCACCAGACGGTAAAGCCAGGGACGGATTCATCCGTACTGGTACGCCTGAAGGCGTGGAGCGAAATAGGACTGTCAGTGGGCACCATCACGACAGCATTCTTTGTGGTCACTTGACTCATGCTGGCGTTCTGCTGACTTACTGCGTGGACCAGAGACACTAAGGGCAGAGGCAACCTTGCTGGACATCTGGGAGAGCCAATATAAGACCGGGTCACAGATGGAACCTTGCTCACCAGTCGTGGACGAGATTATCCTGGCAGTGATTGCTACTTAGAGCAAAGCACTGAAAGGTGAGGCCAGGGACGGATTCATCCGTACTGGTAAGCTGGGAAGTGTGGAGTGAAAAGAGCCTTCACACCAGTATCTCTTCTCCACCAGAAAGGTAGCAACGGAATCCAAGACTGACCGTCAGGATCAGCAAAGGGCAGAGAGGCGTGCCCAGAGAGCGATACGAGTGAGCCAGCACTTCACAGAGCTGGAAGGAGAGGAAGGGGCTGCCGGTGGCCAGCCTGAGGCCCAAGCACTAGTACAGCCTGAGGCACAAGCACCAGCACAACTGCAAGCCCAGGCCCAGGAGCCGTTAATAATCTTTGAAGAAGACATGGAGTACACTGACTACGCTCGTGTCAACCTTGGTACGCTGCCCAACTACACGGGCACCAAGGAAGAAGATCGGCCCAAGTTCCTGAGGGAGTTCGCCGACATGTGCGAGAATTTCGTACGGCAGCACAACGCCAACGTCAGGAAGAGGCTCAGGGAAATGCAGCTCAACACTGGGAAGGTGTTGAGCGATGAAGAGCTGCGTACCTTCATCGAGGACTGCGTAGACAACCTGCGCATCAAGATCTTCCAGACGCGGGTAAAGGAGCAACTGAGGGCACAGTTCCCGCCACCCAATCGGGTGACCTGGAAGGACCTGGAGGCCATCGTCGAGGTTCAAGACAAGCTCAAGGGCGATGCAGAGTCTTGGATCCTCACCTTCCTCCAGGAGATCACCAGACGATGTGGCTGCCAGTACTCCACCTGGGAGGCGCGACAGCATGGCCTTGACCTCAAGGCCATAAAGAACTCGATCAAGAAGATTGAGTCCTCTGAGGTGGCGCAGTCAGGCGAACCGGAGAACAGCAAGAAGGTAGATACATCACCTTCTAAGAAGATGAAGAAGGAGGTGAATGTGGCCGAAAGAGCTAAGAAGGCCTCCTACAACAAGACGCCACCGCCAGCAGAGGGCGTGCGTACGAACGACAAGCCCAAGTGCTTGCGCTGCTTTGGAGGGGGCTGGCATGAGTCCGATCCCGAGCAGTGCAGGAGTGGTTATAAACACGTCAAGATGCCTGCTGGATTCCACGAAAGCAGGCTTGGTTCCAGCAAGTGGTGGGACGCGGAGAACGCCGCTCTGCGCATGTATAATCTGAAGAACCGCTTCAAGAACTCTGACTGGGGCATCCTGGTGACGGACTGGCAGCAGCTGTCCAACGACGAGAAGGACAAGTACAGAGCCAAACAGTCACCGGAGGACAAGCAGAAGAGCACCACTGGCAATCCCGAGGCGTTGAAAGCAGAGTACCAGGGCATGGTGGCTGCTAGGAAGACTGCCAGTCGTGCGGGCAGTGTGAAGTCGCAGGTGCTGTCCGAGGATGAGGGCTCCGACGAGGAACCAGTCGCAGCGCACGTCGCGGAGAGGGAGACTCACACCGTCGATGCACGCGCGCACCACCATGGCAGCGCAGGGGTAGGAGTGTCGTCTGGCCCTCCAACCGAGTTACTCACAGCCATGGCCGAGGAGATGGGCGAAGAGGAGCTCTCGAGCGCCCTCAACACCTTGGGTCTGGGGGCACTCCCCGAGACGCTGTGCAAGAGTGCGGAGTCTGAACTCACGGCGGCTCCAGCAGTAGCCCTGGGAAGTACCCAGCGCATGAGGGGCTTCCCAGTGAAGACACCCGAGGAGTACGAGGCAGACGCACAGGTGCCCATGGCGCCTGCGGCGGACGAGATGCAGAGGAAGGTGCAGCTCATGGCCTCCGTGATCAAGAGCCTGGGAGCAGCTTTCCGCAAGCTAGCTGCTGGACTCGTAGCAGAAGGTCGCATAACAGCTCCAAGGGGTGTGGAGACCTTGGTGGAACTGGCTGAGAACAACCAGCTCCCCGTGCCGACAGCCTCAGCAGCAGACTGCCAGGACATCAGCGATGAGGATGATGACTGCCCGGGCATGGAGTCGGGTGACGACAGTGACGATGATGACGATTGCCCGGGCATGGAGTCGGGCGACGACAGTGACGAAGAAGAGGTTCCTCTGGACGAGATGCCGGAGGACATGGTGGAGCAGCCCAGGAAGGGGAGGACGACGGTGCATGTAACCGCTGCAGCGGCCACCGTCCAGGAGAGCTACGGGGTGAGAGACTTCAGCGAGAGGGGCGAGCTGCACGCAGGGACCATGGAGGCCAAGGCGTACGAGCTATTGAAGAAGAAGATGCTCAGTGGTCTTACAGAGGAACAGCTCACTGCCATGGCACAGGTCCAGCCTGTATGCAAGCTCCTGAACGAGTCTCTGGCACAAGGGATGGCGCTGATGGCCTCTGGAGGCTTGCTTATGTTGTACAAAGCGCTTCTCCTGGACACGGGGGCCAACTGCAACATTATCCCAATCAGGACAGCCAACAGGTTGGGCTTGACCATCTTTGATGCAGAGACAGGGGCCAGGGTGGCGAGATGTGATGGCAGCCCTGCGGAATTCACGAAGTACTGCTACGTGGATGTGGTTCTCGCTGCGGGCACGCCGTACATGACTCTGCATCGGCTCCACGCCTTCGTCACCTACACCAATGACACGACGTGGGACTTCTTGGTGGGCACTGGACCCCTGAAGAACGCCCTCAAGTTGACCATCGACCTCTACAGAGGCATTGCTACTTCTGAGGCCGCGGTGTCACTGGGCATGAAGGAGAAGGTCACGTTGCCATTGATCGAGTTGACGCCGCCCGTCGATGCAAGGAGCAAGCGGAATGAAGACCCGAGAGTGTGCCTGGCGACCGAGATCTTTGACGTTGATGCCACGGCAGCGCGCACTCTTGCCCCCGCTTTTGATGATTGCGAGCTACCACCACGTGAAGCAGTGTCCCTGGGCGCAAGGGGAGAAGACCGTCTGGCCCTCGCAGGGGAGAGGTGTGCGCCTGCACCTTGTGCATTCTCGCGAAACCACCCCGAGCTGATGGACAGCCTGGCGTCATGGCTAGAGGAGATGAGGCTGAGAAGGTTCAACTCGGAGGAGAAGGAGAGACTCGAGGCGCGCTGCCAGTCCATGGTGGAGGCGGGCTTCCTGAGACCCAGCTCGATGATGCAAGGCGAGCTCACTGGGCGAGTCAGCTCACACACCGAGAGCTCGACGTACGAACCTCCGCCGCCTGGTACGTCCTTGACAGACCAGATGCTGGGCATGCTACAAGCATCATCACGCAGCCAGCGGGAAGCCAATGTGGCGACCAGAGGTGAGTGGTCCAGTGCTGAAGAGCCAGATGCGAGGGGGTCCCGCACGCCAGCCAGCCTGACCACAACTCAGTCAGACCCTCGCTATCAAGACCTCACGCTGGCGCAGGAGGCCGAGAGCGAAGCTGCCTTCAAGCTGGCCAGCGTACAGCCATGGGGGGGCATGGCAGTGAACCCGTGGGACTACCAAGACAAGGAGAGCAGCTGGTCTCAGCAGCGCCTGTACATCGACCGCACGGGCTATGCTCGTCTGTGCGCACTCTGCGAAGAGGGCGATGGAAGTGGTGTGGACGCAGGATTTGTGCGGGTCAAGTTCTCGCGTTGTGGAGAATACAAGACCATCCTGGAGACGGAGCTACTGTGGCCCGACTTTACGTTGGTGGACCAGAAGGTTGACAAGGAGACGAAGATACCCTCAGAGACCTGGACCACGAGGGCGAGCGGCAGGAAGGACAACGAGCAGGTCCCACTCCCTGACTGTGGTGCCCATCGGGAGGCTCGGGAAGGTACACGATGGCGAGTGTTCTCAACACCCATCAGACGTACCCAGGGGTCGTGACGGGCAAGCTCATGTGGGACAAGGTGGCGCGCCAGTTCTGCGTACTCAGCGAGCACACTCGCGCCCAATGGGATCTCATGGAGCGCATGGTACGTCACACCATGGAAGGCGTCACCATCATGAACCCCATGGGCAAGATGACTGGCGAGTTCCAGCTGCCTTTTTACTATGAGAAGGACCAGCGCTGGCAGTACCAGCATCTAAAGTATGTACAGCGAGTGGACATCGCTGACCTTCGAGCTCGTCTGAAGGTGAGGTACGACATGGAGGTGACTGGTGTGGAGGGCGTGAATGTGAATGGGATCCCGCAGCTCACGCTGTCAGACGCAGCGGACAAGGTGGGGAAGTTCTACCCGGTGACAGATGGGGAAGGAGGCAGTGGCGAGGTGTTTAGCACGAACGCTGCCGCCGTGGAGTACCTGCATCTGGGGGACAACACGAGAGTGATGCTCGGAGCATGCAAGACAGAGGAGCAAGCACAGGACGCGCTGGACACTTATGGGGCCAGAAGAAACCCTCCAGTGCGCACATCCAAGACTCTCAGGACGTCGAAGACGGTCAGGGGGGATGAGGCAGGGCCATCTGGCTCCGCACCGCCACCATCTTCAGCACCGCTTCGTTTACGGCATCAAACCTGGCCCAACGGCGTCTTCGACCCTGCCATGTTGGAGTACCACGCCGCAGTGTTCCAGGGCACCTACGAGCCGGAGTCGCCCACTCGCAGCGAGAACACAGCTGGGGAAGCCAACTGGCTGGATCTGGGAGGGATCTCGGAGTTCATGGCGCTGCATGGACAGACGGTCTTCCTCATCCAGTACCGTTGCTTCATGGGCGAGATCGAGTTCCAGCTCGGGAAGCCCTTCGCGGAGCGAGGAAAGGGGGTGCACACGCAGCGACTCAGCAGCCAGACCCTGCACCAGTACGCTTCCTCCGCAGGAGTGGGACAAAGGGGAGAGTTTCTGCCTCTGGGTGGGCAGTCGAAAGGCTGCACGGGAGGACTCCTCGGCACCTTGCAGAAACATATGGAGCATCTGGTTGATCGCACTCAGCTCTTGGAGATCGCCAGAGGCCATTTGAGCGATGGCCCACGGCAGGGCACCCTACGGGGTTTCAAGACCCGTGCCAACGCCCGGTCCAAGGCCGTGTATTACCTCTTTGAGGACAATCGCTACTACAGTGAGCGGGGACCCAGCAGCATGGCGTTCACCTTGGAGTACCTCTCCTCAGGTACGCGCAAGTTCGACTGCTACAGCTGGGAGACCTGGAACAAGGTGGCGGTGATGCACCGAGAACCATTGTCTGCGTTCACATCCTCGGTGGGCCCGGCGTTGCTAGCTGAGGCACGTCGGGCAGAGGTGCAGGCGCGTCTTCGAAACGACTTCATGAGGTGCCTGGACCCAATCGAGGGAGGGGATGCAGGAAGTGAGGAGGGAGACGGCAGCATCTCAGGATACTCTTCCGACCTCGCGGCTGTTGAGGGTGTGAGCACTCACACGGGTCGCACCAGAACACCGTCGCCGCTGACAGAGGATGAAGACAGCGTGGAGGTCATCAGTGAAAGACTGGTTGGGCTGTCTGCCAGTTTGGCGCAGGGGCAGGCCGAGGTCGCAGCAAGCCACCTCACCATGGCGGCTCTCTCGGAATCGATACAGGCACGTCAGGCGATCATCAGAGAATATGAAGAACGACCTCGTGCTGCCCACGCAACTGCGAGGATGAGCACGCTTGGGCCAGACTGCCCGGGGCTTGATGGTCGTGATGGCACGCGAGCCACGCCCACGCCGGCACCCTACTCTGGCCGAGTTCTCGGCGGGATATCGACCATGGGCTTGGAGTGCAACATGGCACAGAGACCTGAGCACCAGTCAATCAACGACATTCTGAGATCCCCGGCACATTCCGTCTGCACGCAGCAGACTGAAGCCGTGCCTCCAGCTGCACAAGAGCAGGACTCCGTTTCGTACGTGCCATCAACCCCGAGCTCTACAGCACCCAGCAGCCCCGAGCGTTCCAGTGGCTTCGTTGCGCATGTCGACACTCGACCTTCAGGCCATCCTGCAGCGCGCCCGCAGAGTCCAACTGAGAGTGCCGCACAGCAGCGTTCACCACGGGCTGGTCAGCGCAGGAGGAGATCTCCGAGCCCCAGGGAAGGCGCTCATCGTCAGGACGCGGCTCGCGGCCGGCATGCCGGCATGGGCGCGTCGCGTGCTCCCCAGAGACGCCAAAGTTATGATGAGATCTGGGAGGAGAGGAGAAGGGAGAGCGCACTGGGGCCTTTTCAAGGGGGCACCGGGCCGGCTGCAGCCCGGCGCGCCCGTCACTGAGAAGCAGCCCCGGCGAAAAGCCGGGCACGCAGCCCGCCAATGATAGGCGGGCGAAGCGCACTCAGGTGTGCTTCCTGCTCATGGGGGTGTTCGTGCGCTTGCATTGGCCGCAGCTGCCTCATTTTGCAGTGATGGCAGTATGGGTGGCTATGGAGGTATTCAGATTTCTTGGTGAGGTCGTCGCCTGCTGGGCATTCCACGCTGAAGCGCCCCGCAGAGCCATGGCACGCGCATTGTGGGCTGTGCGCGCAACGCCACTCGAGCCATGGGCACATCAACAGGCGCCTCTGCGAGTGCTGCTGGAGCTGGCCAGGCACCTACTGCTGTTGACCAAGGGTGCTCTTGAGGTAGCTGGGCCCCACCACGCTCGGCGTGGGCTGTGGTACGTGCCATTGATACGGTTCTGCCTCGCCATGCTCGCCATGCACTTCACGCACATGGTCGGCACTCTGGGGTGCGTCTTGACAGTTGGCGCCCACATTGTCCACCATGGGTTGCCATGCGCCGGCTCGATTCGAGATGGTGGCACATTCGCCGCGCTGAAGACTCAGGTGGGTCGCGCGCTGGCGGTCGCCCAGCGGATCTTGGCCGCAGGGCCGGCTACGCTGGCCGCTGTTCCGCGGCGCATGCAGAAGCCGCGCTTTGCCGCTCGACTGCAGCGCCTGCAGTTCACTGCCGCTTGCTACCGAGTGGCGCACTGTGTCTATGTGATATCAGTCTTGGCGCTGGTGGGCTACGTGTCTGCAGGAGGAGGCCTGGGCCGTATGCAAGGGGGGTGGAAGATGTTGACTTGCATACTGACCCTTCACCCTCCAGTTAAACCAGTGGGTACCAGCAGAATTTTGAAACTTTTGCTGCTGCTAGCGGTGGCTGCTTGGGTGGCTGCTGTGGCCCCTGGGGAGTTTCAGGGCGTGCTGACGATGGGATCGTGCTCGGGCTCGCCGACCAGATCTGCCAGGACCGCCTGGGAAGACCAGAGGTCTTCGCGCCAATGGGACACCGGATGGGAGGCTATGGTGGCAGAGCAGGACGAGGTGCTTCCGCACACGGTGCTGGACACGTTACAGCCAGGGGGCACGACCAGGGTCACCAAGGACGAGGCCGCGTGGCTGGACACCGAGCTCAATGCCACCTTTGGAGGACATCCCGAGTTCACCGAGGAGAATTGGGAGGAGATGCGCAACGTGGTAAGGAGGTGCAGCTACTGCTTCGCCAACAAGCCGCAGGACATCAAAGGCTACCATGGGGGCGCGACACATGCGACCTTCGCCATCCCTTTCAAGGACGAGACTAAGGTAGCTTACCAACGACCGAGGAAATACAGCCCGGGAGAGCAGGAGATCATCGACCTGCACTGCAAGGAACTGCTGGAATATGGCTTCATCGAGCCGGCTTCGCAGCACTGCAGACACGCCAGCAACGTGGTGGTCGCGGGGAAGAAGGATCACGACACTGGACAGTGGACCTCGACGAGATTCTGCGTCGACCTCCGGTCTACGAACCGGTTGTCGCCGAAGGATAACACGTTACCACATCGTCCAGAAGAGCTCTACCAGCGCGTGGCCAAGGCCAAGTTCAAGACTACCCTGGACGCGACCAAGGCGTTCCACCAGATTCCCATGACCACTGAGGAGGACAGGGACAAGACAGCGTTCTGGTGGGGCAACCAGCTTTATCGCTACACATCCATGCCGTTTGGAGCAGCTGGAGCAACCGCAGCCTTCATCAGGATCATGGACTACGAGCTACGTCACCTGCAACACTGCACGGTGGCGTACGTCGATGACGTGTGCATATACTCAGACACCGCTGAGCAGCACATCAAGGATGTGGAAGCCGTGCTTCGCACTTTGGGGGATGCAGGGATACGTCTGCATTCGGGCAAGTCGACCTTCGGGTCAGCCACGGTGGACTTCTTGGGCTACCGCATCGGCTATAACACCATTGGCGCGCAGGACATCAAGTGCAAGGCCATCCAAGAGCTGCCCAAGCCCGAGGATAAAACTGGAGTACGCTCCATCCTTGGACTCATGAACTATTACAAAGGTCTGGTGGGGGAACCCATGGGACCCAACTACTCAGAGATGGCACGACCATTGAACGACTTGCTCAGAAAGGAAGTGTTGGATGTCAAGGAAGCTTGGGGGAAGGATCAGGACCAGGCATTGCAAGCATTGAAGGATGCCCTATGTTCGGGGAGATGTTTGAAGCCCATTGATTACAGCAAGCCCATCTTCCTCTACACAGACTGGAGCAACCATGGCATTGGCGCAGTGCTGGGGCAGAAGGACGAGAATGGCGTAGAGCACATCTGTGTGGTCATCAGCCGCTCGCTGTCGAAAACCGAGAGACAGTACGCGAGCTTCCAGGGTGAGATGCTGGCAGTGGTGTGGGCCATCCGCACATTACGACAGTACCTGCACGGGATCCACTTCACGCTGATCACCGACCATTCGCCGCTCACAACACTCATGGAGAAGGGGGACCTACAAGGTCAACACCTACGCTGGGCCATCAGCCTCCAGGAGTTTGAGTTCACGGTCCAGTACCGACCAGGTCCGAAGAATGAGAACGCGGATGTGCCATCCAGGTACCCACTGCCCAGCACCGCAGACGAGACTGGTGCCCGTTTGGATCGTGAAGGGGACCGAGCCAGGGAAGCGGGGCGTGCCGAGAGGCCAACGCGCTGTTTCACAGACATCATTTGCTTGGAAGTGACCAGGGAGCCACCACTTGGTCCCGAAGTAAGCCCAGAAGCCCAGGTGGCCAACTACTGCGAGAACATGGTCAGGGAGCAGCTGGGGACCAGCGCAGTCCATCGACTGTTTGACGTGCACTACCAAGAAGAGCTGGAGTGTAACAAGGGGGTCATGTTTGACACTGACCACCCGGAAGTGGCCAGGTGCTCGGGCAGGTTGACTCGAGTCGCCTGGGATGCCCTCAGCCAGGTACGGCCGATCAGGGGTATGCATTCCGGAGGCTCACCAGCGATATACGGCGACGAGACCATGGAGGGTGGTAAGCTCAAAGTGCCGAAGAAGATCGACACGAGAGTGATTGACAAGAGCTTCTTCCGGGAAGCCAGAGAAGAGGGCGTGGTCTGCTATGAGCCGTGTGGGGGCCTGTGTGCTGGACTAGAGATGCTCTTGCGCTGCGGAGTTAAGGTTAACAAGTACCTCTACCAGGACATCTCGAAGTCCAGCCAGACGGTAGCCAGGGCCAGGTGCATGGCGCTCAGTCGCCGTCATCCTGACTTGTTCCGTGCCGAGGCAGCCCACTTGGAGCAACTGCCCAGCAACATCGAAGACACCAGCCTCATTGACCTTGTACATGCAGGGGCATTGAGTGGAGAGCAGTGGGTCATGGTGTGTGGATATCCATGCCAGGACCTGTCACCAGCTGGCAAGCTGGCTGGTCTGGAGGGCAGGCACAGCAGACTGTTCTACCAGGCAGTGCGAGTCCTCTCCACGCTGCAACAGCTGCAGCCTCAGAGACCGCCAGCATATGTGCTGGAAAACGTTTCTCCGCTGTCACACAGGGAGAACTCGAAGATCGGGAAGGAGGTGTTTCCCATCATCAACAGCGTGGTGGGCCAGCCGGTGTCCTTTGACGCGGCGCGCGCGGGATCATACGCGCATCGTCTACGAGCATATTGGAGCAATCTGTTCCAGAATCAGCAGTTCAATCTGGTGATGGAG
The DNA here is from genome assembly GCA_001247695.2 of Cymbomonas tetramitiformis. Taxonomy (NCBI): domain Eukaryota; kingdom Viridiplantae; phylum Chlorophyta; class Pyramimonadophyceae; order Pyramimonadales; family Pyramimonadaceae; genus Cymbomonas; species Cymbomonas tetramitiformis. The sequence continues at coordinate 30,250 of LGRX02029125.1, read as the reverse complement.
CGGGTGGACAGACCACCAGACAGATACGTGCGCGATATTCTGCAGCGAGGCTGGAAGCCACGCAGGGTCGTCACAGGAGACAGGAAGCCTCACTACACCGCCAACGTTGTAGGGGAGCCTATGAGAGTATTGCCAACCATCTTGGCGACACAAAACTCTCGTGCTTTTCGCGCGCCTCGCGCAGGCACAGTGGTGAGGAAGGGAGATGATGATGAAGTGGGGGAGACCAGAGAGGTTAACCTGGACGAGAAGGCAGTGGCCATGGGGTACAGCGCAGGTGAGCTGCGCGCGGCACATGGCATGAAAGACGAAGAATTGGCAGGAGTGCTTGGCCTTGCTATGGACCGAAGAGCAATGGAGCTATTGTATGCGATTGCCGAGGTCAGCACGACCAAACTGCCGAAGAGTGAGGAGAGTGAGGAGGAGGAACATGGCACGCTAGTTGCCATCCCCATCGCGAAAGCCACCAAGGTGGCTGCCACCTCCGAGGGCACGGCTGAGCCGGTGCGAGCCCAACTAGCAGAGTGGATCACCAGTTCCAGCGGCTACACCCAGCAAGTCGCGCGACGCCTCAGCCATCAGGACTGGGAAGAACGACTGCAACGCATGTGCAGCCAAGGACAGAAAGGTACACAGGGGCTAGGCACCGCCGACGCTGTTCCACGCCGCAGGCAGTGGAAGATGGCCTCCATGAAGCTCGCGGGCTACGAGGCACGTCACCGGCAGGCCTTTTCAAGACCTGGAGGCAAGCCAGCAGAGACGAGCTCAGCCCCAGAGTGGGCACCAGTGACAAAGGAGAAAGAGATGAGGCTGCCTAAGCTGCCCGACACTACGAGAATGGTTGCCATGCTAGCCAGCGTAACCAACCAGGAGTCATTCCGAGAAAGATACCCCGATATACACGAGGACGAGCTATGCCTCGCGTGGATCAAGACAGGAGGAAGAGTGGAGGTGCCCAAGGAGGAATATCACAGGGTAAGGAAGAGGGCAGCGCGTCACCGTTGGGACGAGCTCATGGGCGAGTTATACATGGTCACGTCAGTGGTAAGGAGCTGCTGGTGCCCAAGCCCTGTGACAGGATTCAGTTGGTGCGTGAGTACCATGAGAGGACTGGCCATTGGGGCATCAGGCGGACATTGAACCTGTTGTGGCAACGCCATTACTGGGCAGGCATGAAACAGGATGTGCAAGCAGTGGTCACTCAGTGCCAGACTTGCCAGAGGGTGAAGACGCACTATGCACGGGAGGAGGCGAATCTCACGCCGCTGGAGATCAAGTCCTTCATGTATCGCTGGTCCCTGGATTTAGCGTGGCCCACGAAACGCATCACGAAGGCTGGGAACCAACGCGTCTTGGTCATGATTGAGCACTACACGCGATTCGTCGTGTGCGTTCCAATCCCCGACAAGGAGGCCGCCACCATCGCCAACGCATTTCGCTATCATGTCCTATCCGTGTTTGGGGCGCCTGCAGAATGTTTGGTGGATGGGGGCACAGAGTTTGAAGGTGAGTTCTCTGCTCTATGCGAGCAGTGTCTCATTGACCGGAGAGTGACTTCACCGAGTTCCCCAGAGAGCAATGGCTTAACTGAACGGGTGGTACGCACCCTCAAGTTTTGCTTCAAGAAGATGGCCCTCGACAAGGGCCTGGACTTCGAGTGGGATGAGATGCTCTGGTCACTCGTACTCAGCTACAACGCAGCTAGGCAGCAGTCCACTGGAGTGGCGCCATTCACCTTGCTGTTCGCTCAGGAAGCCACGGTGCCACCGGATCTTCGTGCTCGACCCGAGTTGGACTTTGGGAAGCAGGAGGAGAAGACACTGGCTGATGATCTGTTACAGCGAGCCGCCATCGTGAAGAGGCTCATGGTACATGCAGGGTGCAACCTGGAGATCGCTCAGCACCGCGACACTTTACGGTACGAGCACAGGAGGAGTGGCAGTTACGAGCCGAAGCCGCACCAGTTCAAGGCAGGCGATTTCGTATATATACGACAACAACCGCGCTCTGGCATGGAGGTGGCCACCAAGTCAGCCATCCTGAAGATAGTCAAGGTGCAAAGAGATGGAGTGGTAGTGTTGGAGGACAGCACGAAGCTGCGGGAGAAGAGCACAGTGCAAAATATTGCGCCATGTCACTTACAAGTGAAAGACCAGTACGACTGCAGTGCAGCCATTCCCAGTGTCGACAACGGTTCCAAACCGGATCCGACGGTACCCAAAAAATTTGGAGACTGGTGGTACCGGTTCCAGTCGGTGCCGAGTTCCCTCTGGACATCTACGGTTCCGGTGCCACTAGTTGAAAATGTACTCACGGTTCCGGTTCAGAGCGGTGCCATTGAATTGATTTGCACTCCCGGTTTCGGTTTTACACGGTGACATCGCTCGGTTTGCGCTCACGGTGTCGGTTCCGCGCGGTGCCATCGCTCGGTTTGCGCTCACGGTGTCGGTTCCGCGCGGTGCCATCGTTCGGTTTGCGCTCGCGGTGTCGGTTCTGCGCGGTGCCATCGCTTGGTGTGCGCTAACGGCATCGGTTTTAGAATCGAAACCGTATGGTTACTAGCTAGTAATGCATATTATCCGGGGGTTTTTTACGGCCCGCATAACCTACGCCGAACTTCGCCTTTGAGATGGGTCCCGCATACACAGTATGCGTATTATGGTTGCAGCACCCGCATAATTGTGGGTGTATACTGTTGGTGTCAATCTCCGGCGTAAAATGTACCTCTGGCAAATCTGCGGGGAAATGGCTTGCCCACGGATTTTCAGCTTATGCATAAGCTGATTTTCAGCTTTTTCTATGGCTGATCGTCAGCTTATGCATAAACTGCTTTCCAACTAATGCATAAGCTGATTTTCACTTATTCGTAGGTTAATTTTCAGCTTATGCATAAGCTGATTTTCAGCTTATTCGTAGGTTAATTTTCAGCTTATGCATAAGCAGATTTTCAGCTTATTCGTAGGCCGATTTTCAGCTTATGCAACCAAATGTGTTAGTAATTTCAGAGCTGTAAAACCTATATGATAACAGGTTTCAAGACAATTAAACCGGTTTTGAGACTACAACAACAACAGGTTTTGCTTAGGCATCACTTGAGGTTTGGTTTACCTTGCTTGTCCGCGTTGCCAACAAGGGCAAGGGGAAGCAAGACAATTGGAACGTGATGCTTATCACAAATCTTGTTATCACGAACACTAAGCAAATACGGATTACCATGCCAAATGGCAGCCCTTGTATTTATGACTCTACGAGACTTACGTACTATTAATTCACACACTTGTTACACGCACACAAAAGCCACTTACACACTTACTTCACTCTAGCGGTTTCACTACAGTACCCTGCCTGTGCATCTACGTTTTCAGGCGCTTGACAACTCAGGCGCTTGACAACAGCACTCACACTATCCGGATATCAAGATTTAAGCATCTTCATCACTACTTTCACTTTCAGGTGATCCTACCTCGTCAGGCTTACACTTTCCATATTTCTTGTCATACCTTGCCTTGATCTGCTCAACTGTTGGGCGCAAGCACGGGTATTGCCAGTTACCCTTCACAAGCATGTAAGCTTGCAACAGTTCCGGTGACATGTTGTGGGAATGGTAGTCCGCAAGCAAAACGCCAGCACCGCTGAAAGTGCACTCAACATTCGCGGAGGAGCACTTCTTGCTGGCAACGTCACCTCTCCAAACAGCAGTGTGAATCTTCAGTGTGTCACGGTGGGCATCATAGAACTTCAGCAGCAAGAACTTGCCGGTTGTGTCTCGGTACACAGGATCTGCCTTCGCTGCCTTGCAAGCCGAGGCGAACAGTTGAATCTCATTCTCAATTACAGCCTCCAGATGGTCCTTTTCCTCGGCAACTTCAACAACATCTTGGCTGTAAATTGCAGCTAAGTCAGCCATAGTCGTTCTGCGTCGCTTGTTGGGTTCACCTTTAGACACCGCGGAGGCAGCCGAAGCAGCCGAGGCCCCAGGGGCATTCGAGGCAGCCGGGGCAGCCGCCGCTGCAGAGGCAGCCGATACTGCAGAGGCTGACGCTGTAGCTGCGGCTGTAGAAGTTGTCACTTCCTTGCCCTTCGCAGTCCCGCCCGCAACTGTGACAACTCCAGAGAGCAAATGTGCCCCTCTCACATGCAGCTTCTGCTTGTACTCGGACTCCATAATATCAAACCATGCGCTCCTGCCCTGAAAAATAGGTCCTTCAAGTGCGGTGTTGATGGACGGGTTCATCTTCAGCGCCAGTAACGTGTGCTTGTCCAAACGCAAACATCGTTTTGTTATCTTGGACATGCGACACACACCCCAACGAAAGACTCGAGAAGTAAGCACACGTCACAAAGCAAATATAGGAAACTAGATAGAGCCCCGGAGCGCCTGCGAGGCAGCGCCACCCTGGAGCGCCTCTCTCGCCACACATCATCACTATTGTGCACACTTCGCCACTTAAGCGATCACTGGGAAGGCGTACAGTACAAACAAGAAAACACGCACCTCTTCATTTGCCAGGGTCCGAAACAATCTCAACTCCTTGGGCAGTGTTGCAGCCAACTTCTGCTCCCACCTCTCCTCTTCACCTGCACCGCTCACGACCTCCACGTACTTCGAGGACAAAGTGTCCGAGAGCGCTTTCATGTTCACGAAGGCATCGTCCAGTCCACAACTGTTCCTCTGGAGGTCAACAGACACCTCATGCGGCACGGTCAAAACACTCTCAAGCTGAGAGTTCAAAGTCCACTCCGGCAAGCTGATGCACCGATGAGCCAGCGGGAATTCCTTTCCAGCTCGATAGTTGGCTTCGACCTGGTCAACGTCATCACCGTCGTCGATAGCAGTCTCGGCCAACCCAGTGTCCGGAACACCGCCCTCCTCCATGTCGACCGCTTCAATCAGCATCTCAACATCGGTAGACTCCACTTGTGCTGCTTCCTCTCCGCACACACCATCAGTTTCACCGGTAAGCGACACCTTGATGTCCTTCTCAAGGATCCGGTTCTTTCTGCTGACCCTAAGCCAACCGCTCCAACGAACAGCGTGCTTGCGAGCAGGCCGTTGCAAGCGATGCTTGGAAACACCACGAGCAAGTTGAGACTGCTCTAGCCTTTTATTCGTGATGATCGACGAGGTGAAACTCGATACCATAGTCGACAACTTTGAGAGAAAAGTTCTCAAAACGGGGTTCTTCGAGTTGTGCTTCTCACCGCCCATTCCTAAACCAATTAGAATCGCCCTAGCCAGGTCATGGTTGGAGCACACGCGGTTGGGAATGGACTCAAGCTCCGCAGCTTTCTTGTTGTTGGATGCGCCGTCCTGCGTGAGCAAGGCGATACTCTTCTTTGACTGACCTGCATTCTTCATTTCGAATACGAAGAACCGCCCAAGAGCTGGGCCTGTATGCCGATTCTCGGGGAACGCGGTGAAAGCGAGCAGCGGACACATGTCTACCAACTTGCCACCGAGGAGAGCCACAAGAGAGACTCGGATGGCAGCGAAGGCCTCCTCCGCGTTCCGTGTGGACCACAAATCAGTCTGTCCCCCCATGTGAGGGCTACCAAGCTCGGATTGATTCCGCTTCAAAAGCGCGTGCAATAATTCGAGCACGAGCTCAGCAATGACGAGTGTCAAGCGGACGCACGTCCGCCGGCAGGGAGGTCGATACTGCTTCTGAAGGCCAGCGATCCAGACACGCATCGCCTTGCTTTTGCTCTTCTCGAAGTGCTCAAGGTCTAGGACCAACCAGAGAACATACCGCACGTGATGCTCGAAAGCATCCTCAAAAGAAAAAATGGTGACGAGGCTGCCGTCCTCCGTAACCTGAAGCTTACTGTGCGGAGAAGCCTGTCGAACTTCTACCCACTTCTCAGGGTGATCATCCTTCAGATGCCGAAATAGAGCACCCGTAGAGCCGCTAACCACTTTGAAGGTTGAATGCAGCTTCGTGCAGCCTGGAATCTTGCACTTGTGCAGCGTCATCTTCAGCTTCTTTCCAGCGCTTTTTCCAGACGTGACTGTATGCTCGCCAGAGGAGACAAAGTCGAATAGTCTGTAAAAGTCCCCGAACGAAAGAAATGCACACATGGTTTGTCAAAAACAACTGTGTGGGACGAAAACAGGAGGGGAAACGAACGAAAGGAAGGAAAGGGCGGAAGAATCGATAGTAGCAGAAGGACGAACGTACTGGTAGACGAGCGCACGACTTTTATCCGTAACCTCACCCTCCTCGTCTGGAGCAACCACCAACGCTAAACTCCTGTCTGGTGGAATGAATTTGGCTTCAGCAGCTCGGGCCTCTTTGTACGTGTCATGCCGATATCTGTTCCAGGTATCTAGCTTCATCCAATACCCAGGGTGATCTGGGTCCTCTTCGACATCCTCGATGACTTGGAAGCGTATGGCGGGAGCTTTCTTTCCCGCGCTGCCATGCCCGAACACCCTCAAAGGATCAAACTCTACGGCTACAGCGGTGAAATGCTTACGCTTCTCTTCAGCAGACATGTTGTTAAACCACGTTCCTGGAACCGAGACCTCGACGCTCATGTCCACTTGCTCCTTCCCAGGATAAAACTTGATAAAGTGATCTACAAAAGTTACTCTATCCATGCTTGCTTTTTCGTGAGCAATCACTTTCTCGAAGGTTTCTGGAGTGCAAATGAGTATGAGGTGCGCACAGGTTTATTACCTTTGCAGTTTGCACACAACAATAGCGCGTGCCACGCAGTGTCGGCGCAGCCACGCTGTACGCATTCATCATGGAGGCGGAATTGCAAGGTGGCACCGTAAAAACGCGACAGCAAGTAAAATAAACATTCATCATATATTGCAGAGACCACGTGCAAGTCACTTCGAAAGTAAGGCAAATCGATTCTAGATTGTTGGATGCATTCGACTGCGCACGTCTCTCGCGTCATGTCGTGTCGTCGTGTCCAGAATTTTGGAATGGAATTCAGATATAAATTCAGATGCGATGATATGGTGACAGCCAGAGGCTCTGGTGATTGGTGACACCTGCCACTGCAACAGTTCGTTCGGTTCGGTGATATCGGTGCCAACGAGCTGACGATCGTGACGGTGACGGTGCAGAGGGTGTCGCCGTCACCGCCAGTGACGGTTCCGAGCGGTGCCCAACAAGAATCTTGATCGACGGTGACGGTAAGGTTTCGGTGCCATTGAGTCGCGCAGCACCGTCGGTGACGGTGCCGATGCTTGGTACGGTTCAAGGCACTCGGTTCAACGGTGGAACCGGAACCGTTGTCGGCACTGGCCATTCCCAGCAAGCATCTCGCGTGTGAGGTGTGTATGCGGACAGATGGGGAGGCAGCCATGTTGCTGTGTGACACCTGTAACCGTGGTTATCACACGTGGTGTCTGAATCCGGCGCTGGATGGAGTACCTGAAGGGGACTGGCAATGTCCCAAGTGCTTAGGTGGGACTGTGGTGGCAGCTGCCGCCGAGGTGAGCGCGTCAATCGTTGACAAGATGGCGGCCATGGAGCTGCAGTTGAGAGAGAAGCTGGGATCAGATGTGGTATTGTTGCCTGCAGACGTGGGTCCGCATCGTGCAGTGAGGCCGGGACGTGAAGACCCATGGCAGGCGCTGACCTCGCGGCAGATGCTCAGAAAAGAAGGGAGCATGGGGGATCTTCCTGACAGAGTGGCCTGGGGAAACCAGGAGGAGCTCAGCAGAGTGATCACAGAAGTGATGCCAGGATTCTGGCATGAGGGCCATCGTACCATCTTGAGCAGGAAGTGTGCAGAGCAGCACACTCGCGCGAGAAGTCTCCGCAAGACGTCCACGGTGCAGGCCATGAGCCCCGAGGAAGTGCAGAAGAGAGGAGATGTCACACAACTGAGCAGAGCTCAGGTGAAGATTGCCAGTCAACTGGATTGGGGCTTAGAGTTGGTGATGACAGTTCCTCAGGAGGTCAGACGTTTGGCGCACGAGGTGACTTGGGAGAAGATCACACAGGTATGGGATCCTTGGGCTGGCACAGGTGTCATTGGCAAGGTTATGTCACTGGAGTGGCCTCATCTGAAGGTTATGAATAATGATTGGAATCCGCAGTTGAAGTGGCACGAAGCCCTTAATGCTTTACAACCGGGCAATTATCGAGCCTGGAAGGAGAAGTATGGGGTGTGTGACGCAGTGGTAACTTCACCCTGGTTCGCAGTGCTGGATATTGCGTTGCCGTTGGCAGTACTGGCCAGCCGAGTGGTGGCTTGTATTCATGTGCCATCGCACTACATGACAGATATGACAGAAAGCAGGGCACAATACTTTCGTAAGCTGTGTCACGCTGGACGTTTACATGTGATTGGACATTTAGAGCATGGACCTATTGGCAGAAGATGCATGTGGGTCATGGTGTTTCGCAACCCTTTGACAAGAGCCAGGATGTTGCGAGGAGGAGAGGCTTCTGGAGTGGGTATGTTTACCTTCAGCATGGGCAAGTTCGCAATGGATGGCGTTACGACAGAAGATGCTGAGCAAGCTCTTGTCTAATGTCTGTGCTACCAGTGGCAGCTACAGATGGGGGATGTTGAGAAAAAGAGCTTGCACAAGTGGTGAGAAGAGATAAAGAGATATCAAAAATTTTGAGATTTTGTATAGTTACAGTAGCAAGATAACTGTGCAGTCATATAAGGAAACATATGCAAAGTCGAGCTAGTGTTGTATAGGCACTGACAATAAGTAAGACTGTCTAGTAGTAGGGCTAGAGGGTTGTGCTTTGTGTGGACGCTTCGTGCATAAGTTCGCGACAGCTGTCACAAACCACGGCTTATCGTGTACCTCAGCCGGGTTGTGACACTTGCTGTAGCAGTCTCTGTGACGAACGTATGACACGCGCAGTACGATACGCGCGAGGAGTTATGACAGTGACGAGATACGGAAATACGGATGGGTGTTACACTTGTTTGGAGATAGCGAGAATAAGTGGGGCGGCGTAGCAGGGTGAGCCAGACGCTCATTTTTGTTTTGCCTTCGTAACAGTGATTCCGAGAATAGCCAGGACTCGCTTAAGACCGCGAAAACAGCAGTGTTATGAGATAATTAGTAAGATACAGTATTCTTCTGCTTGTAAAGATATACATTTGTGGACTTGTCCTTGTGCGACTGCGTCAGAACTGTAATTCACAGTTTTTCATGTTGAGAAAAAGAGCTTGCACAAGTGGTGAGAAGAGATAAAGAGATATCAAAAATTTTGAGATTTTGTATAGTTACAGTAGCAAGATAACTGTGCAGTCATATAAGGAAACATATGCAAAGTCGAGCTAGTGTTGTATAGGCACTGACAATAAGTAAGACTGTCTAGTAGTAGGGCTAGAGGGTTGTGCTTTGTGTGGACGCTTCGTGCATAAGTTCGCGACATATTGCATTCAAGACACGCTACCCTCCATATGGCAGTCTTATTGTGACCTAAACTGAGTCGCCTAATGCCCCATTGGCTGAAATTCCATGTGGCGTGTCTATACTAGTCGCATTTGCATGGACCCTCCTTCACTTTTCAGGTTTCAAATTTCACAAGGAGGGAAAAAAGCATGACACTCACTCGTGATTTTTTAAAAGACGGATAACATCGTCAGCCAACCCCAATAAGTCATCAAATTGAGCCCAAACATTACCGCCAATAATGGGTTAGTGTTTGAGAGTGGTGGCATACCCCTACTGGTTGTAATTTACGGCTAAACATCTACCCTACACTTGTAAAAGGGTAAATTTTCGTTATTTTGATGATGTTTGCCTTCTTACTTACAATTCAAAGGTAGTCCACAAACACACATGTATGGTTTATAGCACATGGCTACCGCTTCCCAACTGAATGTATATACATATGAAATCTTTTAGAAAGTGTATCCATGGCAATCCGATCATTTTTGTGGCATTGGTTCATAGCTCCACCCTATCACATATCAAAATAAATCACGCACAAATACCGCCGTCTCTAATATTTTGAGGGTGGTGCCTTATGTGACGTGCCCTCAAAATGGCAAAGTGCAAAACCAAGGGCTTGTGCGGTTCACACATCAACATTAAGTCCCAAAGTCGAAGTGTGCAAGAATATATGCCCTCCAGAGGCCATCTAGTGGGTCCAAAGGGTGTTGGGGAGTCCGGTCCTTGTGAGAGGACCGGGTTTTTGAATTAATTTTGAATTAAATTATACACCTAAAGCACACGTGTCTAATGACGACCGATATCGAGCAACCAATCCATCCGACATGTTCAACTATTGGTTTGACTCATAAATGATGTAAAAATGTGCGGGTAACATCGTCGTAAGGTAAATATCCGTGCAAGAGCCGCATTTTACTTCGGTCCTTGTGAGAGGACCCAACCTCGGGATAGTAGCCACTTGATTTGCTGACAACTCCGTGACCAAGGCCAGTGTCCCACCCTCCAGAGTCTCACGGTGCTCCCAAGGTAGGGGATGCTCACTGCCACACTCTAAGGTCTCCAACAGCTCCAGTTCATCACACGGGTTCGATATCAGCTGGGGAAACAGCTGACCCGCCTGGGCTGCCCGCCGCCCTCGCTGCTCTCTGCATCTTACTCAGTGTCAACAACGGAGCCGGACCGTCTTCGACGTAGCCCGCCTTCGGCGGGTTACGTCGTAGCTGGATCCCGCCTTCGGCGGGATCCCTACGGATACGGTTCGGGCCGAAGCCCGCCTTCGGCGGGATCCCTACGGATACGGTTCGGGCCGAAGCCCGCCTTCGGCGGGCTACGACGTAACCGTATCCTGCCTTTCGCTGGATCCCTTGGATACGAACATTTTTTGGCGCCTCGTCGGACACTGCACCAGAGGGGGTTATATTTGACATTTCTGGGTTTGGGTTTGCATTTCTATCTACCGTGTCTACATTGTGGATTGGCTACATTATGAATTTCAGCTCATCTATAGGCTGAATTTCAGCTCATATATAGGCTGAATTTCAGCTCATCTATAGGCTGAATTTCAGCTCATATATAGACTGAATTTCAGCTCATATATAGACTGAATTTCAGCTCATATATAGACTGAGTTTCAGCTCATATGTAGACTGAATTTAAGCTCATATATAGGCTGAATTTCAGCTCATATGTAGGCTCATACATAGGCTGAATTTCAGCACATATATAGGGAAAAAAGGTTATCGAGGAATAGATTGCTCCAGAATGGGGAATAGAATTTTCGATCTGTTTTTGGGGAATAGATTATATGTCACATGTAACCATGCTTAATTCAATCGAGCGCCAAAAAATTTTACAAGCAGTTTCACTAGCACACTCCCCAACACTTCACAGTCATGGAGGACCAGGAGGAGGAAAATTTGCAGTTCACTAGCCCCGGGAAGGATGGACGAGAAATTTATGAGGATTCCGATCCCGAGGATGAAATTGAGGAGCTCTGTAGGCGCAAGCGGACACGGACGCACGAGCGTAAAGAGTGGGTGGCCTTGCTAAGTGCTTCATCTTTCGATAGGTGTATGGAAAGAATTAAGGAGGCGTGTTCTGAAGGCTTCTCCAAGGCAGACAAACCTCACATAGCTAAGAGAACGGGCAATATTACACACAAGTTTAAGTGCTCGTTCTGCAAGTCCAGCGGTTGTCAAGCGTTTTTCAAAATCATACAAAAGTCGAGCGAGTGTTGTGACTTGTTCCAGAGTGGAGAACACGATCACGCGGGATTCTTCAACAAAGGCTTGAACCCTCAAGTAAAAACCTATTTGGACACGCACTTGAAGATGGGCAAGGGGCCAAAGTCCGTGTTCCTAGAAATGAAGGACGACCTCAGCCTCCCGACAGTACCGGCTTACGCAACAATCTGCAATTATGCCTACAACAATAAGTACCGAATTTGGGAAACAGAAGATATTAAAACCTACGGTAACTATATGCACGAGTGCGTGACAGCTAACTTGTTCGCGATCCCCATCACGGACCTCGACACCCCCGGGGTGTTGTGCATGTTTGACGGCCAAGTTCTTCTTCAAGACGGAAGCTACGCCGATGTTCCTGCGTACAAGGATAACTCACGCAACAACTTACCTCCCTTGATTTTCCAAGCAACTTCTTGCTTGGAAATCATGGCAGCTTGGCGGCATGACAAGTGGAGGGAGGACCCAGCCGTTTGTGAACGGCGCCTACAGCAAGAATTTGAAAAACTCTTGGCGTCAGACGGTTGTTCCCACTTCCTGGAGCTCGCGTCCAATCTTTTGGCATGTCACGGGTGGAGTACCAAAAAGTCGCATTTCTACAAGGGCAAGCTAAACCTTCGGGCGCTTTTACGCAACTACGAGCAACTTGTTGAGGACTACCAACTTCAACAAAAACGAAAACGCTGGACCGTGATCTACACTACTTGGGAACTACTTCAAGTTTTGTCCACTAGCGACCACCGCTCTCGGGACGACACCTACAAGACCAACTGGAACGGCTTTCCCGTTGAGTTCGGCGGTACTTGCTGGTTGGATAAACGTTTCAGAATGGGTTACATGGCCTTGAAGTCCCACGAGGACGCATTCGCCTCTGAGCTCGTGGACTTTCTCGTCCTTCGGGCAATACGCATTTCCTTTGGCGTTTTGTGGCAACCCAAGCTTCACACGCTTGACCACTCCCTAGCGTTTTACAATGCAAACTTGTCCCTACCCAAAACCGCTCAGGTCGTCTTCAATCACCTAGAGCGGGGAGACCGTGTTGACGAAACCATTAACGACGAAATCATAACGGTGGAGGACGTCAAACAAGGCATATGTTGGGCACACTGCAAGATGAAACTCAACGAAAAGTCTAGCATGTTTAACGACGCTAATAACGTCGAGAGCTTCAAGACCGGCGTTGCCGGTGTTCACCGTATCACCCTCACTTCTGTGCGCACCGAAGCCTTCAAGTTGTTGATGTTGTCCTTCGAGGAGGAGGAGGAGTACATATGCTCGTGGTTCGTGGACTTTTGGTGGGGCCAATGGAGTGGTTGGGTGCTAGGGACGATGCCTCCTGGCAAACCTTCCACGCAAAATAGCCCCGAGTCCAACAATCGGTGGGCAAAGGCAGCTCTGTGCAACGGCAAACAGCTACAACTGGCTCGGTTTCATAAAAGTGCTATGAAATATGTTCGCAACGAAACTATTTTCGAGCGCGAACATCCTTTGCCTACTAGTCCAATTGTGCGACACGATATGTGGCGGGAGGCCCTACTCATGGTGGAAAGCAACGTCATGGAACTTATGACCAAGGCGACCCGCTTACCCCACCTACCTGACGAGGAGACCATGGTGTTCGTGTTGCCTACAATGAAGACCAACAGTCTGAAATCGGTCACCATCGCGGACAAACGGAAAGAAATACTTGTTATGGCCGCTGAGTTCCTATCACTTATCCGTGATCCCGTGAACCCCCCCGCCAATGTGACGACGTTCAACGAGTTCGTCTCCCTATATGCCTCCTTCGTCCTTGTGCAGGCTTCAACAACCCCGACTGAGTATGTGCACTACACGTGCAACTGCCCTGAGTTCTACGAAAGTGGTGTGTGCGCGGACGTGGTGGCAGTGGGGTTATTCAAAGGAAAGTTCAAAGCACCTTTGGAAAAACAGCTCGACTTGATCGGTCGGATTCCCAAAGCTGGCCGACCAATGAAACCTACTTCTGCACTTCGGCGACAACCCCTTGGCAAGATCACCGGCAAGTTGAAGAGGCTAGCGGGGAAAAAAGCAAGTGACGCTATTGAGGAGGACGCAATGGACCGTGAGGTCATGAGCTCCCAAACCGTCTCGCACTCCTTGAAGTGCGAAATATGCATTAAGGCGACTTATGCAAGCAAAATGCTGGTGTGCGATGGTTGTGACAAGGGGTACCACATGCATTGTATGATTCCTCCTCTCACACGAGTTCCAGATGGCTTGTTCATGTGCACAGTTTGCTTGTACCCGTAGACACATGCAAACATATAATCAATAGCGAATGAACATGTATTAACATACATATATTACAAAGTGTTCTATTGCTAGCTTGTGTTCATAAAATTGCATTGTGCTTCTTTCACAACAACTCGAAAGAGACCGTCAAAAAGTCTTGAGGTCCTTCGCGTCCAGAGCGTAAAGATGGCTTCTCCAAACCACGACATAGGTTTTGGCATAGCCGCACGCACTTGCTACACACGTGAAAAGACTTGTATTTTTCAACAAGCCCGTTATAGTTCCGAATTCCCTTGTACTCAGTGTTCACGCCCAAATACGTCTCGCGGAAAACGAGTCGCATGCTTGCGATCTCGTTGCACCACACCCAATAATTTTCCAACTTGCTTTGCCTTTCGGGACGGGGTCCAAGCATCGATGAAATACGCCAAGGCGACGCGAATTTTTCCACATGATCCTCTTCCCCGTATTCCTTCATTTTCACAAGTGCCTTATGCACTTGGCATCGCTCCGAAACGCGCGTCAAACATTGGTACGCGTGTGGATCTTGTAGAGGCGGGTACGGGCCGTCGCCCAACCCAAGCCAATATGTCCCAGCTTCTATAAGATGTTCTTCGTCCTTTTTCGCTCTACGAATGTTGCAAGGGGTGCACTCCACGGTTGCGGCCATTTTTTTGTTGCGTTTAATATGATAAATTAGCTCAAGTTGTTACGGTAAATTTACAAGACGGGTACGGTATTTTCTCTAAGTATTATCAGATGTGTTCCCAAAGTGACCAAAAACCGTTCGATTCCGAATCGAACGGTTTTTTGTCACTTTGGTAACACATCTGATAATACTTAGAGAAAATATTGTATGGTATTTTCGCTTAGTATTATCAGATGTGTTCCCAAAGTGACCAAAAACCGTTCGATTCCGAATCTAACGGTTTTTGGTCACTTTGGGAACACATCTGATAATACCTAGAGAAAATACCGTACAAGTCTTTTCAGTATAGAGCATTATCTTGAGCCCGAAATTCACGGCCGTGAATATCTGATTCACGGCCGTGAATCGCGGCTGCACTGCGTTCGGAAAGGCCTAAACCATACGGTGCATGGGGTTCGGGAGGGGCTACGTACGTTTATGTGAGTGCTGATGTGGGCTTGGTGACAACGCCTGAACACGCGCTATTACCGACGACCTGTGAATTTGTTCGGCATTTTCTCGAAGTATTTTGCGACGTGTTCCCAAAGTGACCAAAAACCGTTCGATTCCGAATCTAACGGTGTTTGGTCACTTTGGGAACACATCTGATAATACTTCGAGAAAATACCATACAGGTCCCTCCCCTCCCGAACGCCCTGCACCCGCGATTCACGGCCGTGAATCTGATATTCACGGCCGTGAATCTGAAATTCACGGCCGTGAATTCCGGGCTAGTGTAGCGACTTCCTCGTTTAGTAAACCTACCAAAGCCTAATACCTAACCCGATCTTTAAACAAATATGGCTTCGAATCAAGCTTCACGTTGCGAATGTGGCCAATTAAACAAGATGGGAAAGCTTATTGAATGTAGACAAGATCCCTCGACTATGGACCACGCGGGCAAACCATGCACACGATCTAAAAGAGGCAAGGGCGAGTTGAGATGCGCAAAATGCAGCGGTCAACAAAAAAAGAAAGAGCCTGCCGTCAAGGAAACATTTTTTGACGACTTTGACCGTACGCGAGCTATAGGTTTCGCTAACACCTTCGTGGTGTCTTTACCAGACGAGTCGCGAGAACATCTGGAAAGGCGGTATTCGTGTATGTGGAGGGAGGCCGTGAACAAGGTCCCGGACTGGAAAAATCTTCCTCCTGGGGTGGTAACCCTCACTGGAGGAAAGCTGGAGGTGTTTCACGAGTCCGCGAAACACGGGGGGGGGGAGTGCAGACCGACTTCTACGAGCAATATCTCACAGACGAAGATCGAAAGCACTTGAACGTCTTCGTACACGAGTTGGAAACGAAGGTTATGGAAAATCTTCGTAAGGAGTACACAATCGAGAATCAAGCATTCTTAATCAACGACAATCTCGTTCGGGAGATTCAGGGGGCGCCTAATACGGTCCTCTCCACCCTTACCGGGTGGCAACCTTGGCACTTGGACCAGCCACTTAACCAACCTCTCACCGAACGCCCTCATCACTTGGCCATTGTGGCCTACCTTGGCCCATCATCCCCAACAAGGTTGTGTTGTGCACCAACACCGTCCTTCGACGCGTCGGTTGAGCTCCTAGGCCAATCGACGCAAGAGAGGTTGCAACTCAACTGCGATGTCCAATTCCACGAGCAGCGAGCCCTCATGCTCTCGAAGGAAACCCTCGACGCGTATGCGACGAACGTTGGGGGAAAGGATAAAGTGGGATTGGGCGACTGCGCGGTGGTGGGAGGGGTACACCAAGGGGTGACCAACGCGGATGGCACGCCCCGGGTGGTGTTCTCCGCCAACTTGGCGTTGAAGGGCGTGGCGTCCTACGACCCTGATGTTCAGCTGAACCCCGTGAACTCGGCCTTACATTGGGGTTATCTCGACTTTGTTACGAAGGAGTTCGTGAAGTACTTTCTAGCGGGCACAGACCTCACCAACACGGTGGACGAGGAGCATAAGAAAGTCCTGAAGGTTTTGGCACGCGATGTTGAGAAAGCCTTAGACAAAGCCGCGAAGGGACCCGTAGGGAAGGCACAAGCCAAGCGAATGCGGACATAATAGGCTTACAAAATGCTTTACTTTCAAGACGTGTATGCCATGCTTGGACACTAGCTCAATAGGTGAATAAACATGAACATTTACAAGTCTATGCATATTATTACTTGTTTTTGCAAACGAATATTATATGTTTTACTTGCTCGTTATCGTTACTAGTCTGTGCTAATTCGTTATATTCTATATTAGCTCGAACTCGACGTTCAAACGTTCATAAATATTCAAACTTGCATTGCGCTCGTGCCTCTCGAGAGGCTGCACCATCCCTTGACATGTTTTAGCGCACTTAGCGCACAACTTGTACGACACAAGGGAGGTGAAGATATCTGTCGATTTTATTTTCCCATCCTCGGCGTTTCCATGGTCGTGGAAAACGATGCGAGTGGTTGCGCTCTCCTCGCACCATACCCACGCACCCTGCGTGCGGTTGATGATAGCGTAGTGGTCGAGCATTGGGAACCAATCGAAAGGAAACTCTAATGGTTGAACGCCAGCCTCTCCATACTCCACCATGCATATGAGGACCTTATGCAACTCGCACCGCTTGTTGGGGCGAGTGAGTCCATAGTGGGGATCCTTGGTAGGGTTCTCGTCTTCCCCGCGCACCACGATGTGCTTCTGCCAAAGGGCTATGCAATTGTATGGGGCGGGTAGGTAGCCTCTGCAAGATTGATAATCCTCGTCCCTATTTATTATTCGATTCATTATTTTATTTGCGGATGAAGACTAGATTTATCGATATTTCCTTGTAGGGTTTATTACCATGAGAAGGAACCATTATTATCTCTACGTATTTTCGCTAAGTATTATCAGACGTGTTCTCAAAGTGACCAAAACCCGTTGGATTCGTAATCGAACGGTTTTTGGTCACTTTGGGAACACATCTGATAATACTTAGCGAAAATACCGTACCCGTCTCTATATTTTTTGGTAAGTCTTTACTTTCAGATTCACGGGCGTGAATCATAAGTCGTTTCCACCATATGACACACCTCTGAAATTAATTTACAGTCAGCGATTCCGACCATACAGTCAGTGATTCCGACCAATAATGTCCGTAAATGACTCCACGCGATATTTTGGACATCTTTCGAATTGTGGACAAGAAACGATTCAGGACTGACGTAAGCACACGCTGCAATGCTTGTGTCGAAAGGCATCATGAGAATCGATTCAGAGGTGAATGCATTGGCCCGAACCTGATACCATTAGATGAGAGCCCATTCAATCCGTCGGTCATGACCGCGACTACCCCCCCCGAACCTGCTTATAATAGTAATTCCGAGCAATATGCCACAGTCATCCAGAGCACTCAGGATGTTTCGTTTTTAGGAGGTCCTGCGATTATATAAAGTATCTTGCTATCAAATTTAGAGAACTGTACCATCAAAAGATTGCTTTCCAAGACATTTATTTGCCCATGCCACGCCACGTGACCCGACCTGATCGCATGCACTTTTCGGGTCCCGAAAACGACGACTGCATCACCGTATCATGACTCAAGCCCAACGCCATTAGATGAGAGCCTCTTCAATCCGTCGGTCGTAGAAAAATTTCCCAATAAAATGAATTAATGCAACGTCATCTCGGATATTTGTCGCTGACAGGTTTCTCGCGTTTTTAGTGGTGATACAGATTCCGGTGTCCAACAGTGCATACAGGTCAGATCCCGAAGGTATTTTAGATGGAATCATTGGCGGTCGACCAATGGTTTCCGCGAACGATGATATTTAGCATCCTTTCTCATGCAACTCACGCCATCAACATCGCTGCTGTTGTTTGCTTTCAAAGGTTTGTCTTAAACTTGTCTGTTTCCAGCCAACGCCCGTTACATTTTTGTGAGGCTGCTCCTGTGAAAGTTTTAGCAGCCTTCGTATTGACGTTACTTATTGTGTTCTGTCGCGCGAGAGTTGTGCGGAGAGTCGAGCATCCGTAGCAAGCGTACACAGTATCACTGGGCTATTTGCCGGGTTTGTGTAGGGATGTCTGCGAAGCGCTTATTTTTCTCAGCTGCAGTCCACAACGAGGTACCCCAATCAGGATTTTCTCACAAACGCACGGCACGCCCGTCTTGCTGTGCACCATTTTCAGGGAGAACGGCTCATTGTTGTGACATTAGCTCAAGAAAGAGCGCTGGAAACCTTTTCCAGAGGTCTCAGTTCGATTCTGAGTTGTCACCCACTTCCACGGCTAGGCCGTTCAGGAAATATCGCTGGCAGGTATGTTCGCGGAGCCGTAAGCACTTTCTGCAGTACCTTTGAGCGTCAGTGACTGCTTTCGAGTCCGCTGCAGGTCCTTCTTCGGAAGCCATCTTTTCGGTGATACTAGCTCAAAAGAGCGCCGGTTTTTACATTCGGAGGTCTTAGTGTGACTCTGAGATGTTACTTCCACGCTTTACGAGTATGCCTATCTTCTAGCTTAGGGCTTTCTCTCGCCTGTCTTGCAAGGGTGCTCTGCTGCATCCCAGCTGGGTTCGTGAGCGCAGGCGTTTCCGTTGCGGATCATAGACGCATCCTTTTTTGTGATATTAGCTCAATTCAGAGCGCTGGACACTCAGTCCGGAGGTCTCAGTTCGAGTCTGAGATATCACTTGCACCCCTGGTTGTGTAGTGTATAGGCTGTAGTGGCTGCTGTGTCCCAGGTTCAAATCCCGACAGCCCCAAGTTCGAGTACATGTTCTCGGTTTGCAAACTGAGAACATGTACTCGAATCTCGATAGCATTCAATATTCCCCGGGCACGAATAACGCTGCCTGGTGTTCCACTCGAGCAACCTTTTATGGGATCCCTCCTAACGCGGCACGGCACAGCATCTGTGTACCTGTATCAGGTGTGCTTACAATCATAAGAGGGGCTGCAGTCCGACCGATGAGAACACGGTCAGTTCAGGTTAAAAACCTGACAGCCCCGGCGCTCGGGTACACGCTCTCGGGCACGAAGTCATGTACCCGAGCCTCGCCTTAAAAGTATTAAGGCCAAGCACTTGCCCCACATATAGCATTGCATGATGTGCTGTTTATTCCTTTAGATGAACGGTGTTTCGCAAAGAGAGGGCACTGCACCGCGCGACCCGTGCCTGCAGCACAAGCTGACGGGCTTGAGATCCCGTTTGAGTCCTGTGTGACACAGCACACCACGATCGGAGCTTGCACGACTTGTGCCTCAGCGCTAGAACGCCGAGATTTTAAGAGCGGTTGAAAACTGGTTGGCAATACCCAGTCAGCTCAGGTTCAAAACCTGACAGCCCCATACGCCCAAGCACGTGTTCTCACCTGATGGGCAGGTGAGAACATATGCTCGGGCCGCACCCTAACCATTTAAGTGATATGGTCGGCCGACCCACCTTCCCCTCGGTGTATGATAAGTCAAAACAAAGGAAATCTGTTTTCATGCACATGATAATATCGCAATATTGTTATCATAGATATTACGTCAAATGTATCTATAGTTCTGAACCCTCAGCATCAGCATATCCTGAACTGACGCGTAGTGTATTTCATATTATGAGAAAACTGCGGAAGGCAGTTTGGGTTTCACTATAAAATCGATATCTCGGGATGCACGACCATCCATCAGGCATATGATGGCTTCCTGAGCTCATCACACATATATCTATCAATCCGTATGCTCAGCATCAGCTCATCTTGACCGGAACCCCGATTTACGTGATATCACAATCATTTGATACCAACAACAAAATAATCAGAAAGAATCGATACCCCCTGTATCAACTGATACCATGCCTTGCAATAAAGGAGGTGTTACGTCATACTCACACTCGACATGTCAATCTATAATACGAAAACTGATTTAGAATTCCTGGGGTGAGACCCTTACTCAAACACTTACTCACATACACTTTCTATCGGATTCTGCTATTACACATCTAAGTATAGGATGATAAAGGTTACAAAGTTACAAAAGTTGCATACAAACAAGATAGTGGGAGTCTAAGCTCTGAAAAGTTTCCGATTCTTCTTGGTGTGTGGTGATGGCGTCGCCAGCACTGTGGTTCGATCGTCGCAGGGCGGGCACGCTAACTTTGTTGCAGCGTGAACAAAGGCCGCCCCCCTTTCCCTCTGCTGCCTTTGGATCTCTTTATGTCCTAACACCTTGTGGATTGCAAATCGTGGTGCTGGTGCGTACCGTTGCTGCATAGGCGGCCGTTGCTGCATAGGCGCCGGGTTTTCTCCGCACTTAATCCTTATACTCACAGTGGGTCCGTTCGGACCCCTCATTTTGTCAGGTCGTAAAAAGCCATACCTCCGTGGTGCTACGTGTTGAACTTGCGAGAGATGGACCGGGAATGTGCGTGGGGGACTCTCAAAGTGTGTGCTGGGAGCGCTTGTGCAGCAGCTCTCCCCGAGACTTTCGTCCGAGTGCCCAGAAAAAATGTCAGTTGTTTCTCTGTCAGATGCTTCTCTGTCAGTTGCATCTCTGTCAGTTGCTTCTTTGTCGTTCTCAAGCCGTTTTGTGACCACGGCATCCTGCTCGGGAAATTCTACTTCACTGGCCAGAGCAGGCTGTTCTGAATGTGCAACTGCCGCTCGTGCAATCGGTTCTAAAGTATGAGGGGCGGGGGAAGTTCCTGTCATGTGTTGCTGTAAAGTCAAAAGGTTGTCGTTGATGGTCGCAAGGAAACTGTCCGGTCCATATCTTCGCAGTTGAGCACTCTTTTGTCTCGCTTCAGTTGATCTCTTACCCCGCCTCTTCCCCATGCCTACACGCCCACAACGAACGCAACACGGTAAAACCCGTCACCCTTCGTCAGTATTCACTCACGCACCTGCAAACACATGCATCATGCAACCTGACAAACTTCTGAGCCTCGAGCACGTGCCTCAGGCACCTTTGCATCGAGACCTGACTGCGTGTACCTGACCCGACTGAGACGCATGCGTGTGTGCGACTAAAGCCTCGAGCACGTGCCTCAGGCACCTTTGCATCGAGACCTGAGTGTACCTGACCCGACTGAGACGCATGCGTGTGTGC
Source organism: Cymbomonas tetramitiformis (assembly GCA_001247695.2). Taxonomy (NCBI): domain Eukaryota; kingdom Viridiplantae; phylum Chlorophyta; class Pyramimonadophyceae; order Pyramimonadales; family Pyramimonadaceae; genus Cymbomonas; species Cymbomonas tetramitiformis. Next base: position 8,643 of record LGRX02029125.1, on the reverse strand, counting down.
GACTAGAGCCTCGAGCACGTGCCTCAGGCACCTTTGCATCGAGACCTACTGACTGCGTGTGCCACGCAGACCCAGCTGAGACGCATGCGCATGTGCAACTAGAGCCTCGAGCACGTGCCTTAGGCACCTTTGCATCGAGTGATCGAGAGCTGAGGGTGCCAGACCCGACTGATATGCATGCGTGTGTGCGGCTACAGCCTCGAGCACGTGCCTCAAGCACCTTTGCATCGAGAGTTGCGTGTGCTAGACCCGACTGACTGAGACGCATGTGTGTGTGTGTAACTAGAGCTCGAGCACGTGCCTCAGGCACCTTTGCATCGAGAGTGGACTGTGACCTAATATTTACGCTACACACATGAAACCTTTACATGCTAGTGGGGGCAAGACTTCACCTGCAAACGCCAGATCTTAAGATGCGCTCACGCAGGTGAACAGTGTCAGATATTTGAAATTCAAGAGAGCGCAGTTTTAGGAATTTTAAATTGATCGCCCGAGAGGAAGGAAGGTTCACGCTTCGATTTTCACCGAATATATCTCAGCGGTTCACGATTTATCATTTTTATCTGATTTATCACCATTATTATCGTACAGTCGAACGCCATCTCCCCGGAACAATTCCACGTCACCGAAAAGCTATCTTCCGTTACAACGAAGATCTTCCCATCCAAATTGTATATTCCTAGGCGGGCCAATCGGGCCAGCCGAGACAGTTTGCCTGAGATAATATTTAATCGGATTGAATACGGTTTCGATATATCATATAAATGATAATACTCGTCTCTCGAGGCCCTCAAGAGAAAAACCTTATGTATAATAATTCAGTATATGATATTCGCTGCCACGTGCGACTTCGAGAAGCATTATGAAAATTTCGGAGACGAGGAACAGGAGGCCTGAAGATTTCGTGCAGCTCAATGTGACACGCTGCCATGTCAAACTCGTGTGGAAGGCGATATGGTGCACGTCACATGGTAAATGCTCCGAATATACCTTAAGGGTAAATAATTTCAGCGGGGTGCTCTCTTGTGGAATGTACTTATGTTTCAGATTCACGGCCGTGAATTTCAGATTCACGGCCGTGAATTTGAAATTCACGGCCGTGAATTTCAGATTCACGGCCGTGAATCGCGGCTGCGCTGCGTTCGGGAGGGCCTACACCGTGCACGGTGTAATAAGGGGTTCGGGATGTTAATGTGAGTTAGGAAGTCGGCATGGTGACAACACGCGCTATTCTCTTCGACCTATCTGTCATTTTCCCTAAGTATTGTTAGACGTGTTCCCAAAGTGACCAAAAACCGTTCGATTTCGAATCGAACGGGTTTTGGTCACTTTGGGAACACATCTGATAATACTTAGCGAAAATACTGTACAGCAAACCTTCGCTAAGTATTATCAGATGTGTTCCCAAAGTGACCAAAAACCGTTCGATTCGGAATCGAACGGTTTTTGGTCACTTTGGGAACACGTCTAACAATACTTAGCGAAAAGTAAGGTTCGTTCCTACATAAAATCGAAACGAAAATATGCGTAAAGAAAAGTGTAACGATATATGCGATGCGAAAGAGCCTAGCCTACAAGACTTTCGCAAAGTACTCGCGCGTTTATTAGGACCATACGCGAAGTTAGGCGATAGCAAGCCAGAGTTTTGGCCAGAAGGTGTTAAGTATAAGGATGGGAAAACAGGCTACGACTACGGACGCGTAGACTTGACAACGATTTTCGAAGCGTATTGTGGGTATATTTTCAACGATACGTATTCGATTAATCAGGGGGGAATATCATTGGTGTTCAAAGCACTATTGATGGTTCGCCCTGTGGAGAGCGCCGCGCTTGGCACGACATGTGGTGTTGGCAAATGTTGTGCCAAGCATAGTCGAGTTCTCGCATTCGACAAGTGGGTAGACAAGATAACAAGATGCGCGATATCTGAGAAGGTGTCAGAGGCTCAAGATTTGGATGAAGTACCGGAGGAGGAGGCAACGCATGTGGAGATGCCCCAACCAGAGCTAGAGAGAGAGCTTGAGCATGAGGAGTTGCAAGATGTAGAGGCAGAAGTGGCACACAAAATGCCAACAAAAAGAAAGCGAAGTGCGCTATCAACGAGGTGTGCGCGCCTTTCAAGTTATCCATTTGCAATTGATTTACCACGCAAATGTTGCAAGTCTACAAGTTTTTATCCCACTCTTAAAGGGCAATACACACCACTACTAGCTTTTTTCAAAGAAAGTTTCAAAGGCCTAAGGATATTTGATTTCTGCTGCGGACAAGCACCGCATTATGTGTACGAGAATCTTGTGGCGTTCAAGCCCAAGACAATTTTCCTGAGCGATCACAAGCCTGCAAAAGGGATAAGAAAACTTGATTTAGCAATAATAGACTGGGAACTTTTCAAACCGAAGATTGACGTAATTGTGTCGTCTTTACCTTATGCTAGAGGTTTGTGCGAACCGTTATTAGCAGCTTGCCTTAATTCAAAGGCGTCCGTGGTATGCTTGAAATTGTTGCATTCTTTCGAGCGACCAGTGGTGGGAGATAACAGAGCTGAATGTTTTAACAAGTTAGCTTTGAAGATCTTGTTACCCCCTGCGAAATACCCCGGGTATGACCGCAGCTTAGGAGACGTGGAAGCGTGGTACGTTTTTTTCAACTCAGAAGAAGCGAAAGAAATGATAGCAACAAAAGCCCAAGAGTTCCACACACATCTTTACAAGGGAATGGAAAGCAAGGGGAACGCACCTTATATGTATGATGGTGAAGCTTTTACCGTGGCCTCTTTCTTGACTAGAGGGATAATATTGTGGGAATCGCGGAGACAGGCGCAAGCGACTTCCAATTAGCGACTCGCCTAGGTTCAAAGCGTTGTGCGGAGAGCTAGAATCCGTGTTGCATGCTGAAACGTGCAAGCGCATCGAGAGGCGCGACAAAAAGGACGACCGCGATGAAGAAGAAGGCGCGGCTCCGAAGGTGGGTTGGAATCTTGGATGGTGGTTCAACATGGGGAGAACTGCGCAACAGTGGGGATTCGCCAAGAAGAAGGACGGGACGTCTGCGTTTAGCTTGAAGCATCCTTTTTTCAAGAACAGAGGCGTATATCTAGACGACCCTCTAGTGTCGAAGAGCAACCCATATTGGAAGAAGGAGATCTTTTTGCTAGCAGGGGAACTATTGAAGTGTATTGATGCGAATTACCACGGCGTCCACGGGGATTGGTGTTTGTACGTATCGTGCATGATGAGCGACATGTGCGAGGTTGGTAGGCACACAGACAAGCACGACGTGTCACATCAATACAACATATTCCTAGGGAGGTTCGAAAATGCCGTTTACGAGGTAGAGTCGCCGTACAACGACGAAGTGAAGTGTTTTTTTGACACGCATAAAGTGTTTAAATCCGACGCAAGGTGCAAGCATAGGATCAATTCTGCGGGCTTCATAGGAGTGCGCTATTGTGTAACCTTCTACAAAATGTACGATCGTACACAGGATAAAGAAGATCCTATATTTTGGCCGCCTACCTATATCTAAAGAACTAGTATCCGTGGGGAGAAGTTGTCTTCAAAGTATTCCGGGCTCAAGCCCGCTCCACAGTCTACCCGACAAAACTTAGTTGAACTCACTCCTGTATCCGTATTAATAGAACACCATTCAAGCCGAAGAGCGGCAAACTTGTTATGCGCTAAGATCGAAGTAGCGCAAGCGTTGCAAAGCTTGCAAAGCGTAGCACCTTTCTGCCGGATAATAATTTGCGAGCCCGCACAACAAAAGTGCGCACTGCGATGCTCACGGGAAGCAACCAAGCAAAACCAATACAAAGCTCGGGATAGGGACTGAGCGTTGAACGCACGCTTCGACATAAGCACTTTCAGGAACGACTGCATAATGTCTTGCATTTGCCAGTTCGCGACGACGTTATTGTAATGAAATGGAGGATACGAGCCCGTAAGCAAGTGTCGTTGGCAAGGTAGGTAGTTGAAGTTTCCTCGACTTGGAACAAGCTTGCCCCAAGGCATACCCTCCGTGTGTTCTATATACACAAAATCGTTTTGAAAGTCCCAAATAGGGGTACGGTCCCTATCTTGACTTTCCCATACCTTTACCGACTCTGTATGCTTGAATCGAAAGCCACAATTCTCTACATAGGTATCAAGCCCTGTGCCGTTTAAGGCGGTTAAGTGGAAGAAAGGGTGTTCCTTTGTGCGGTGAACACGCGTGGCATGTCTAGTACAACGACGCCCGCCATTATCGCAAGAAAGACACACCCTAGTGTACTTTTTCGGAGGCTTCCTCATGTTTGCAAAACGAAAGTGAACAGATGGGTGGGGGGAAAATTTTAACGATTTATTAAAAATTTAAACGCAAAACTTTAGACGCATATGCATGTGTCACACACCTATTCCCCAAAAACAGATTGAAATTTCTATTCCCCATTTTGGAGTAATCTATTCCCGAATCATTATGCTACCCATATATAGCCTGAATTTCCGCTCACATATATATAGCCTCATATATAGGCTGAATTTCAGCTCATATATAGGCTGAATTTCAGCTCATATATACCCTCATATATAGGCTGAATTTTAGCTCATATATAGGCTGAATTTCAGCTCATGTATAGGCTGAATTTCAGCTCATATATAGCGTACCGGGCGAGCATGTGGTGTTATTACATTCACCGCAGGCCAGGCGTGCATGCGGTTAATACATTCACAATAGGCCAAGAAGAAAACAGGGAAAACTCGTGACACCTATGTACTCATAACATAATATTCCGATACACATAGTATGAGAATATTTATGCTCATGTGGCAAGTTTCTAGGATAGTGGATGTAAACTATCCTAGCCCACCGCCCACTCCCAAATGCTCGCACGGGCTCGTACTCGATTGCTGTCGCAGTAAACATACGGTTTTTGTCTTCCGCAGGAATGGAATTGAACCATGTTCCTGGAATTTTAATTTGCACTGCTAGGGCAACCTGCTCAGAGTCAGGATGCTTCTTTACCACCTCGCATGGGAGTGCGGCCTGAATTGACCGTGAGGCGGACATCGGCATGGTTAATGCTTAACCCCTTAAAATGCCGGCTGTCAGATTTTAAGGCTAACGTTTAAGGCTGACGTCAAAATTTTGAAAATTTGGCCGGTCATCGCCATTAACCCGGCCAATTGCAAAGACGGAGCCTGATATTGCTGTCATCGGACGTAGACAGGTTAGGGCAGAGGCTGGCACCTATTGGCCTTGCCGGAGACGGATCCGGTGACAGCAAGGCTTCGCGCAGATACGGAGCGGGGCAGAGGCTACCTGCTCGCCGCTACGACGAACACGGAGGCTCCAATGCGTTCGCTCCGCGCGGAGACAAATCCGCACCAATCCTGGCCCACAGCGGTTACGTCGTAGACGGATGCCGACGAAATAGCGGACCCGTCTCCGTCTCCGCGGGTTAACCCGTCTCCGTTGTTGACACTGATCTTACTGCTTCATCGCGAACCTGCGACTCCATCTGTAACCTGACTGCCTCGAAGTCTCTCAACTGCAGCTGTAGAAGAGGTGCTCCACGCTCCAGCGTGTCCCTGGTCCTCCACTGGTCATGGGCTTTGGAGTACCCAGTCCACCTCACTTTCCACTCATCTACAGTAATCACTCACCTTTAAGAAAACCCGGCGATAAGAAACCAGCCAGCTTTGGGGGGAGGGGGGGGGTACCGAAGTTGTCGAGAAAAGCTGGCTGGTTTTTTTGAGCTATGGAATCCTCGAAAATAAGAAATGTGGGTGCTGGCGCCGCAGGCGGAAAATTTTGAAAATGTGGCCTTTTTAAGTGTTTATCATTGGACTTTTAAGAGAATTGCTGGCTGATTGAAAGAAAATACTTGCTAATTCTTACCGATTCCATAGGACGCTGGCGCTGGCGGGGGGGGGTACGCAAGTTGGTGGAATTAGCTGGCTGACCCCAAATCTCCGGTTTTCTTAAAGGTGAGTGATTACTGTACCTCCTTACCCGGACCATACGCACCCTGCGGGCTAGGATACGGTCCACATGTGCCTCTCGCTGTCCGGCAACCACCACCTCCTCGGGTAAAGAGAGGATCCCCGCTCGGGCGTTGGCCCGGAACAAGCTACAGGCTAAGAGGCTAGGCATTGTATTCCCTAAGGCATAGTTGAAGCCTACTGCAGAAACAGAGGTCCCCACATGTTGGCACCGGCGATTGGCGGTGACGTGGAGCTCGATTCTCAGTTGGAGTTGCTGGCAGACGCGCTCATGGACGGAATCCAGGGGGTGGTCCGAAAGGCCGGCCAGTCAACGAAGTCCTCGTCCTCGTGCTGCACGATGGAGAGTGCCGCGGGTGCGCCGTGATCGTCCCCGCCGCAAGGCGTGGAACCGTGGATGCCTCCTGAGGAGGGTCGATGCCGCGATGTGGAGGCGGCTCCACAGGGTAGCGGACAGACATGGCGGCCGCGTCAGGTGGAGGAGCCGCATCCTGCGGTGCAGGCTCGAGCGCGCGGAGGGCGTGGGCTTGCGGCGCGTCCGAAGGTGGCCATGCGGACATGGGAGGGGGCTTGGGGGAGGCAAAAGCGAGGGTGGGAGCACGCCCCGGTGCGAACGCCTGGACGCACACGTAGGGGCAGATGCCGTCGGTGTCCATGTGGCCGGTCGTGACGGCCCACAGGCGGAAGCACGTCACGAACGGCATGCCGGTGCCGTCCCAGACGAGGTAGCGCCCGCCACTCTCGTTCTTCTTCCATGTACCCTCCGGCGGGATGAACTTGCGCCTGCCAAGGGCATTAAAAGACCCGGCAGGCTCCTTCCCGCCACCACCACCGGTGCGGGTAGCACCACCAGACGCCGGCGGAGCAGGTGCGGAGAGTCGGGCAAGGGGGGACTCATCTCGGAAAATCTTACCAAGCCGCAGAGTGAGGCGGAGGCGAAGGTGAAGTTGTGGTTGGTGCCAAGCTCGCGCAGCACCACCAGATACAACGGCGTGACGTTGGGTGACTTGGCCGTGGACGATCGGAGGACGGTGTAAATTCCTCCACAAGGTTGCGGTCGGAGTAGTCAGCGTGCAGTCGGCGATGCTTGTCCGCGAGGGTGCGCACGACAGCCAGTTGGGGGGCGGGCTCGATGGTCTCGTCAATCACGGTCGAGCGAAGGCGGACCCAGAAACGATGTGTGTCGGGGTCGCCAATGCCCTCCACCTGGTAGCGCAGGCGATGTAAAGCGCAGCGCCCGTCGTGCGGGAAAATGTAGGCGGACTCCTCGTAGAGGGAGAGCGCCATGCCACGAAGCACACTAGGTAGCACGGTAAAAATAAGCTCGTTGATGGTGTAGTGGTAGCAGTGTCAACAACAACGGAGACGGGTTAATCCGCGGAGACGGAGACGGGTCCGCTATTTCGTTGGCATCCGTCTACGACGTAGCCCGCCGAAGGCGGGCTTCGGCCCGGACCGTATCCGTGGGGATCCTGCCGAAGGCGGGATCCGGCTACGTCGTAGCCCGCCGAAGGCGGGCTTCGGCCCGGACCGTATCCGTAGGGATCCCGCCGAAGGCGGGATGCGGCTACGTCGTAGCCCGCCGATTGGAAGGCGGGCTTCGGCCCGGACCGTATCCGTATCCGTCGAAGACGGCCCGGTTCCGCTTTGCTGACACTGCTGCTGAGGCATCTCATTTGATTAGAGAGGACCAACCAAGAAGGGGGGTTGTATCACAGTACTAAATTGTTTTGAAGTCAGAGTTATGTAGTTACATATACATGGTCCATTGATGGCCATTGTTAGTGAATATTGATGTGTAAGACTAAAAGAAGCGTTTTTCTTTTGGTACAGCGCCGATCATCTGCAAAATAGTTTAGTGAATATCATCACGTGTAGTGAGTATCATTATTTGCAGTGAATATCATTCATCTACTGTGAATAGCATTATCTGCCGACAACAGACTGCAAGAAATATCGTCATCTACGGTGAACGACGCCATACCTGTACTCTACGGTGAATAATTGATATATAGCCTAGGCAAAGAAGTCTTAAACAACGAATCCTTACCAATCTCGCTTAAAATAAAAATAATCCTTACCAAATCCGCCTATATTAATATTGATACATTATCCGATCATCGCAAGACCCCCTCATGATAATATATACAGTACTGTACGCTGATTATTTCAAGGTTGGGCTTGCGCGGGGGTGCGTGCGACGTGCAAAAACTTTTGAAAAACGTTTTATTCGATAAAGATGTCCCCTACACCTATGTGAACGCATTGCGCACTTCAGGGATGAAATTGGTCACGATATGGGAAAGTTATGGTCGATACCGCTCGGGTTTCGCCCATACTTAACCATACCTAAGCGCATACTTAAATCGCATATATCTCGCGATCTAGAATCTGGAATCTTTTTGCATGAAGCGCCCTCGCGCAAGCCCAACCTTGATTTGCGCTTCACATTAACTTTATTTATGAAATAACATCTCACGAGGCTCCGAAAAATGCTCGTATCCAAGGGATCCGGTGAAAGGCGGGATCCGGCTACGTCGTAGCCCGCCGAAGGCGGGCTTCGGCCCGGACCGTATCCGTGGGGATCCCGCCGAAGGCGAACCGCGGGATCCGCGGGCTACGTCGTAGCCCGCCAAAGGTGGGCTTCGGCCCGGGCCGTATG